>JAOXYD010224289.1:0-18653 GCA_028565735.1 Pinacopodium congolense
ACCTGATGCGATACAAAGTTCAATTATATTATTTTAGGTAAATACTATGATCCAATTTTCTTAGCATGGTATACATAATATTTTCATAAATTATATATATATATATATAATTATTCAATTAATATATTAATTTAAATCAAAAGATGATTCCATCTAAATAATCATTATAAATTCAGTTTTCTCATTTTAAAGCATTATAGACACGCCCTGTCTAGACACGCCCTGTGTATAAAAAGGACACTCGTGCTAGTCACTGGCACGCCATTTCCGATACTGGCATAAACATTGGATAGAACTTGTAGAACTTTTAAATACTGAATGTTTGTAGGGTTAATATTATACTAGTCGTCTGTCGTATCAATTATTTTTGCCGAATACAACTTAAAATTCTTTTATGATGTAATAACCAATCAAAATTTTCTAATACTGTGTAATTATATAAACTATAATTTTAAATATTCTAAAATAACATTTATCAATAATCTGAACCCAAAAAAAAAAAACCTTTGTTGATTTATGCAAAATTAAACCATTTTAGGAACTTCTTATGTACCTGTTATTTCTTTTATACTTTCCAAGGGCGAAGTGGCTTGCAGCCCTAATGATTAAAGGTTAGAATAATAATCGAAATCAAAGGGTGTAATGATCTTGGTCCGTTGATTATAATCAAACTAATAACAACTTCCGGAAGAGTAATTCGAGAGTTAATTGATCGCTTACTTCTTGCTCTAAAAATTGGCATCATACGTCTTGCATTATAGTCAGTACTGCAATCGTCAAGTTGGCACTTTGTAAGGCCCCAATTAATCACGTTCTCATTAGAACCATTTAAAAAGTAATCAAACTTGAGATCATTTAGTTGTGAGATTCTATTTGTAAGACAATCTAATTTAGTACGTAGCATAGCGTATGGCGTGAAAAGGTCGAAGGTTGTAGAACCCTTTGAGAGAAAATAAAAACAAAATCTCAATTAATAACCTAAGAATTATGTTCTTAATGACAAAAGTGGCTACAAGAAATAATATAAAGTACTAAAAAACCCTAAACCTAAAAATTATGGATAAAACGTCTTTTATAATTAAAATAATCATAAAACAAAATTTTCATAATGGTATAAACGTGGCAAGCACAAGAAATAATAAGGTCATTAATGAGAACTATTGATCCATTGTCTCGTTCTGGAACTATAATGGTGATTTTTTAGGAATACAATGACACTATTGTAAGGCATCATTGTGGATCGAAACATTTTTGTCTGCAAGGTTTGCATCACAATATTCAACAGTACCTAGATTGCAATATATAACGATGATGTTCTTGTACAACCATTGTACATCTGGAGCTTCAAATCAATCTCCTCTACCTAAAAAAACTCGACCTTGAATTTGAATGGACATCTAGGCATAAACGAACTTTGGCATCATAAAATAAGGAAAAATTCGCCACAATGAATGTTTTCGAGATCCCATACTATCAAGAGGTTAATTACATAAACATTATCATTGATCCTTTTAATTATTGTATATGGATTATACCACTTCGATTGTAATTTGCTATATGTTCCCATGAAAAATCGTTTATTGCACAAAACACCATAATTTGGTTACTAATATTAAAAGTTTCCAGCCATCTATGTTTATCTACAACTTGTTTGTATCGTTGGTTGGTTGCCTTAATGAACTTCTATTGTACATTCATATGCTTAACTGGAATGTTGGTATCTTCACCCATAGGCAACTTGATCAAATTAAGTGCATGTTATACTGTAGATAACATTGTTACATGCAAACTTTGCTTATGATAACATAAGATCCTACTATTAGGGCTCATTCCCACAAATAATATGAATCAAATTACTTAAAGTCATGTTCACTGCTTCCATCTATCCTTATCTACTTGTGGGTGGATTGTGCTACTAAAGTTCAAAAATAAATCAAATAGCTTTCATAAGATACTCCAGAAATGGCTGAGAAACTTACTGTCATGATATGAGGTAATACTATTTGGCACTCTATACAAATGAACAACCTTAAAGAACAACATAACAACTCCTACCACATAAAAAATCTTCCTATAAGGAATAAATGCATCATCTTAAAGAATCTATCAACTACTATAAAAATCAAATCAAGTCGTATTAGTTAGTATGGTGAGACGGTATGAACTTGATACTATACCGTTGTTAAATACTGAACGGCACCAACATTTTTAGGTCATACAAACTAGTATCGGTTGGTATTTCTAATATTGATAGGTATCAGATTAAAAATAAAAATTTGAAAGGTTTTTAGAAACCAAAATAAAAATATAATAAAAAATTTTGAAATATTGGTTTATCAATATGTTAAAAATTTTTAGAATATCGATCAATAAGTTTTTATCATCAGTCAATTGATGATGTCAAGGATTGGTCAATTTCAAAAATTAAATCTAACAAAAACCTTTTTATTCTTACTCTCTTCTTCCTCTTTTGGTCTTTCACTCTTTCTTCTTCTAAAACACTAAATCTTTCTACCTCCCAACAAATATCAAATCTAAGTTAAAATCTTCATTTCTAGCCTTCATCTCCCTTTAACTACTGAATTCTTCCTCCTTGAACCTTAAATAATCACAAATTTTATCATTTTCCTTCGTGACTTTCCTTTCTTCTTTTACAAACTTTTTGGCTTTAGGCTAGATTCTGACAACGAGGACTAGTTTTTTAAAACCTCTTCTATGTTTGATTCCATTTGTATCTACCATTTTGATGAATTTAAGCTAAAATCAGTAAAGCTCTAACCTTTACAAATTTAAGGCTCTTTAATTTTTCCAAAATTTTTATGCTATTACTTACCAATTAGTTTTAGATCTATCATTTCTAAACATTATAAATTTGGATTTTATGTTAGTGTATTTAGATTGCATCAATTCAAATTTCTATAGAAGTAGGATTTCAAATTTGAGAATTTTCAATTTCTAGATAAATTCTTTAATTTTTTTTACAAAATTAAATTTATTTTTGTGAAACTAAAAGTAAAATTAAGTTAGTTGAATCATTAATTGCATATGACTTCATCCAATTTAGGTTCTTTCACAATTTAGGTATATAGAATTTGGTCCTTTTAAATTTATGAAAAAATTCTTTAAATTTTTTCAAAATAGAATATATGTTCATGAAAATAAAATTAAAATTAATCAAAATGAAATATATTTTCATGAAATTAAAAGTAAAATTAAGCTAATTGAATCATCAGTTATATCTGTTTTCATCTAGTTTAGGTTTTTTCTCAATTTAAGCATATTGAATTTAAGGCTTTTTCAATTTTTGGCAAAGTTCTTCAATTTTTTAAAATTGAATATATTTTTATGAAATTGAAAATAAAATTAAACTATTTAAATCATCTATTGACTGTATGTAATGAGTTGAGTTGCTCTATTAGTTACAATTGGTTTGTTACGCTTAATCAATTGAATTAATTTTTACAACTAAATGGAAGGAAGTTAAAATGCTCCTAATAATTCAATCTCTTCTAGAAGATTTGATGATCTAGCATGAGCTTATCATAAAAGAGTTCTTGGTATGAGGAACTACATAATATGTTTATATTCTAACAAACATTTAAAGACATGGAACCTTGTAAGAAAGCTAGTCACGATACAAAATGGCTAATGAAATGGTAATAACTTGTGTCGTCCTACTATTACAAAATTTACAACAAATTTCTTATCACTTCAAAGTTTTGTTCAAATGAAGAAGAAGTTGAGACAAATGTTCCAAAATGATAAGTGGATTGCATTTTAGTATGATAGGTTCAATATATGATTTAAGTTTTTAAGATTATACTTAAAGATGGTGAATTTTGATACAATTGTCTTTGGTGAGAGTACTTTGTCTGGCTGATAGTGATGAGAAGGTGATAATGTGAGTTTTACTTTTAAAACAACCTAATTATAGACTTGTAGCTATAAACAAGTGCACCTATCATTACTATAATATATTAGTGAGTTGAGTATCATTCCCATGAGCATTTTTAGTAAATACTAATCTAAACTATTAAATTATTAATTAACCTAATAATTAATAATTTATAGAATTAAATATTAAAAATAAATTAAAATCAAATAATGATTAAAATCAAATTGGACTGACTAAGGAATTGAAGATTAAGATAAATCTAACTTGATCTTAATATCTAGCAAGAATTTTCTCAAACTTTTCTTGTAGTAAGATAATTTCATGTAATTTAATCCAGTTATTTCATTAGCACAAAATCTAATCATTCTATATAAACATATATAATTTTCTTGAAAGTAATTGTATTAGATCAAACGTAAAATTTGCAATCCTGTATAGTAGAAATTCATTGAATATTCTTATCTAAATACCAAAAGAAATTAAATCAAAAGTAATATAAATAAAACTAAAGAGCATTCAAAAGTAGAGAATAAGAAAGCTTATAAAAATGATTGTTTCTTAATTTCCAAGACTTTTTACTCCTTAATCCACTAATCCAATCCTTTTTGCTCCTTAAAGGACAACCTAATGGATTCTTCTTGGCTCTTACACCTTAATTGTCAAGAAAATCAAAACATTGGCAAACATAAATGAATGAATGTATCTATGAATGTGTTCTCTTCTTAGTGGTCCACTCCCTTTATATATCTTAAGTCTTACTAGGGTTAGGAGATCCTAACTAATAAGGTTTAACAGTAATTATTTTCTACTTCGTCTCAAATTCTTCATTTTGTCTCCATTATTCTAGGGCCAAAACAACACTTAGTAACAAGCATAATGATTCCATTTCTTAGGGTTATTTATCTTTTGTCATTCCTTATGATAATAATGGTAGTGTCTAAGATCATAATGTGCCATTGTTCCTCCATGTTAATCTTTTGTCTTCTGCACTGCACCGCAATAGCAATCTTTATAAGATCCATAATGGTAGTCTTTATAAATAAAATATATAAGTTTATTTATAACAATTTTTATTCTGATTTTTGGTCCTAAAGTTGCTCTTTTTTGCTCGTTTGATCTTTTCAATATAACTTATACCTACACTCACAAAAAGGGTTCATTAAGAGTTTGGATTAAGATATAATGCATCAAATTCACATAATAACGCACCAATAAACTTATATATTTTACCCATTATCAAAATTTTCCATACTTAAGTATTTTCTTGTTCTTAAACAAACCAGTCCATTATCCAATCTCATACAGGAAATAATTTTAGGAAAACTATTAATCTTATCAAACATGGCTATTGAAAATTTTTTAATACTCATTCAATCATAAAGGATCATCAAATTGCTATGCAACTAATTACTCATATCAACTTACAAGTTGGTTTAATTTACTTTATGATTTTTCAAATTTCAACATGAATCACAAAATTGATTCCATATAAAACAAATATAAATAAAGTAACATGCTTTAACTTTCAAATACATTTGTATCTTTTATTTATTTATAAGACATAAACTTGATTGTGAGCAGCTAAGACTTGTTTGAGAAGTTATCTACCCTTTTTATGAGAAGATAAGCCCCTCGTTATGAATATTTTAGGTTGCTCAATTAAGTCACTATCTCAAATGACTACTAATATTACTATTTAACTTTAACCTTTTTACTGGTACAAAACCAATTGAATGAATTTATATTGCTCCCTTATTCAATTATTCATACACTTTTTTTAAACTCAAGATGGTAAAACATGTCTAAGAGAAATCACAATCACTTATGTATATGCATTTTATACAAATAATATAATTTTTCTTGTCAAGTATCCATTCTCTAAAATCATAAGGCAAATCAAATTTACTTGCTCACAACACTCATAATAAGTCATATAAACATCTTAAATCACCAAAATAGTCATGATATGCGTTCAAAGATAAACGAATTTTTATAAGTTATTTTCAATTTAGAAAGTTATGATAAAATTGATAAGTTTGAGACAATATACTATATTACTAGAATCCCTCCACCACACTTAATATAATCATTGTACTCAATGTTTAAATAACACAAACAAAAAAAAATGAAAGCAAGGAAAGGGGTAACGGAAATTCCCAAAAATATATGTGTGGTGAAGAGAGATAGCTGATGAAGTACCAAAAATGAGAATTTTCATTAATCGATGGAAACTTGACAACTCACTTAGAAAGGTTACTAGTCCATGCAAACTTGACAACTCACTTATATTAATCGATGCCGGCACATTTTTTATGGCCTTAATCTTGGATTCATCCACTCATATCTATTCATTGACATCATGTATTTTAAGAATAATAGTGTATTAGTCATAAAAGTGCACTTTATAAGGTTAATGTACAATTGATTCTCCTTTAAGGCTACTAGCATTTCCCTTAAATGTATCAAATGCTTTTCTTTAGAGTGAGTATAAACCAATATATTATCAAAATAGACTATCACAAACTTGCCATTAAAAGGCTTTAGTACATATGAAAGTGTTGGAAGAATTGGACAAACTAAATGGCATCACCAACCAGTTATATAGGCCATCCTTCGTCTTGAATGATATCTTCTACTCATCTCCAAGTTTAATATGAGTTTAATGGTAGCAATTATGGAAATTAATCTTCAAAAACCACTTGGCACCATGAAATCAGTCTAACATACCATTTAGATTGGGAATGGGAAACTTGTGACCCATTATAATTGTTATTGATGGCTCTAATATCAACTTTCATCTTCTAAATACCATCCTTCTTTAGGGTTAGTGGAGCTGGAATTGCATAAAGACTCATACTCCCCTGAATAAGGCCCCTTTATAATAGATCTTCCACCTTCTCCTTTACTCTCCTTTAGGTTCATCTTGTAGTGAGGCAGATTTGATAGAGTAGCCTTTAAAATGAGATTTATGTGGTGTTGGATCTCCCTCATAGGTGGCAACTCATCGGGTATCTCCTTTAGCATCAAGTCCTCGAACTCTTGTAATAAAGGCTAAAGCTTCAACTCAACCTTAACATAAAATATAAAACCCATTTAAAACCCAATTCATATCTCACAATCGCAATCTATTTATCCTTTTAATATCTTCAAACAAAAAAACTGACTAAGCATAATAAAATTAACAATAATAGAAAATAAAATGCAGGAACTCATAAAGAAAATAAGATAAAGATAATTGAAATTAAAAATTAAACAAACTAACTAACAATATTTAAAAGTTTAATAAGTATTTAAATAAACCAAAATCAAATAACATAAGTAACTAAAGCAAAAATAAGTAAACAGTAGTAAAAATATAAAGAAACAAAGTAATATGCATATAAAACATAACTTTTAAGAGTATCCTTAACAATAAAGATGAACAAAAGCAAAATCTTTAAATTTAAGACAAAGAATAAGAAAAACAAAGGGACTATCCAAATGAGAGCCAAAAACTGACGAAAATGATTTTTTTTCTAATCCTTATATAGTCCCTAATTAGGGTTAAGACATTTTAAGAGTGAATGGTCATATTTGCCCTTGTATTTAGAGTGAAACAACATTTTTTTAGATGATCAACAACCCTTAATAGGACATCAAGGATGTCGTACAACAACCACCATTGAAGAATCTATTATATAAGGTTAACGATGGTTTCTAGACCATCAACGACACAATTAATTCCTATCATTGATAATCTAAAATTTGAGTCCTTTACTGATTCTTCTCCAAATCTCTTCCAAGCTTAGTCTTTTTACCTGGAATGTGTCTCTTCAGCTTAAAACTTATATTTCAAATGATAATAAATATAATTAGGCATATTGGCATCAAAATAAGGGTGCAATCACATTAAATCGTATATGACAATTTATAAAAATACATCCTTATCAAATACACCTATACTTGAACTATTGCTTGTCTTTAAGTAATGACTTAAATAATCTTAATTAAAATTCGAACACAAATTGAGTAAAAATAAAAAACAATTATACCATTAATTTAGTGTATAAATCTCAACTCTATCATGAAAAAAACTTTATTATCACAAAAAAACATTGTTAAGCAACCTTTAATATATAATACCAAGTATTAAAGTCATTTTATATAAAGTATCATATGAATCTCTTCAAGGATGTTTAAGATAACAAAAACAAAACATAAAGTCAACTTTGAAGCATGATGTAGGAGGTCAACTAGTCTTTAGATATGAAGATAAATACTTTGTTAAGAATGAACCCCAGTTACTCAATTAGAATACTTCTTTTGGCTTGTTTAAGATGTCATATAACTTTTTGATGTGAAAATAAACCTTTTGTCATGAACAATCTTAATTACTTGGTTAAATCACACTTTCAAATGGCTACTAGCACCACTCATAACTTCAACCTTTACATTGATATAAAGCTCAGAGTGAAAAACATACCCTCTTTATTCTATAAACAAACATTTTTTCTTTTTTTTTTCAATTTCAACAAAACATCCTATCCTAATTCCACATAAAAAAACCATATAAATTTATCGTAAATACTTAATATGATATAAAAAAGGTTACTAAACATATGCAAGCAGTAAAAAAAGAAAGAAAAAAGAAACTTTTGAGGTTAGAAATCACTCAAGAGTTGATCAATATCCACTACATCAAAGATATCAATTGAATTAAAACACTATAATTAACAATCCACTAATAATCAAGATCTTTTAAAGATAGAATATTCAAATAATTACCTTTGAACTTATAATAAGTCAAGTGTGTATGATATATAAATGTCAATCATGTTTTCTCCCTCATAATTAACCTAAATCATCATCAATATTCAAAATAATGTAAGCACAATTGGAGAAATAAGAACAAGAATACATCTGTGAATGATGTAAGCTATGAAGTCCTTGTGCAAAACGGTTGTAGTCTATTTTTGCACCTACAAAAAAAAATAAATGAAAAAAAGTAAAAATACTAAAAATAAAATAAATTAAAATGTAGAAAAATTAAAGATAAGGTTAGGTTTTCTATTAAGAAGTGCTTGTTTAAGGTCTTTAGCTCGACCCTTTTCATGTATCCTCCAAGATCAATGAAAGTTTCAGCCCTATGGGAACGAACACGAAGCAGTTGATGAGACTAGCTTATAGTCATTAAGATGTCACATAGCATCAAAGAAGTGGAAACAAATGACTTCTCCATCAAAATTTAAAGTCCACTCTCTACCATGGACATCATTTTTTATATAGGACAGTCTCCCACATAGAATAGGCTATGGGTTTGGAGACTGTTCATCTATCTCGTCACCCTTCAATGTCAACTTACTCGCTCACAATTCCTTTAAAAATGTTACATCCTGCAACTCTTTCTTGATAGCTTGAACTGGAGCTATGTTCACCTCCACCTCACAGAAACCTTCCAACATCTCTTTTTATTGCTCCCTCTACTTCTCTTACTCTTTCTTCTTCTCTTCTTCTTCTTCCTCTTTCATCTTTAACTAGCTAGGAAAAGGAATT
This sequence comes from Pinacopodium congolense, assembly GCA_028565735.1. Taxonomy (NCBI): domain Eukaryota; kingdom Viridiplantae; phylum Streptophyta; class Magnoliopsida; order Malpighiales; family Erythroxylaceae; genus Pinacopodium; species Pinacopodium congolense. The sequence continues at coordinate 9,428 of JAOXYD010224289.1, forward strand.
GAAATTTAGTTAGTAATAACAAAAAGTGTATCGCTTACCTTAGGATGTTTTTTCCTCATTCTTTACTAAAACTGTCTCCTTTTCCTCTCCTTGCTTCTTGTGCTCTTCCTCTTTCTTATTCGAGTTCTCCAACTATTGCCCACTCTTTGATGAAATAACGCATACATATTCTACCCAAGATTTCTTTTTGGTTGGCTAGGAAATCTTGTAGAAACTTGAGCTTGCATTTTTTTCCACTAAATTATTACTAAACTCACTTATTCCCTAATTTCTTCAAGCCACTCCTTGTTTCTTATCGGAATTGAAGAGTATTCGCAGCCAAACTCTTTACTATCTCCTCCAATGAGATCCCACTATTTTATGGTGGTGGTGAAAAAAGTGAAGGCCTAGGTTAAAAATGTAATTGACTTTGGTATCATCTTGGTGGAGAACTAGATTCATATTGCTAATCCTACAATATATGACATATATAAACAGGAGGACTTGAAAATGATCAAATGCCACATACTTTAGCTTTTCATGTATCCGTCACTACTTACTCTACTAAGGATATGAGATTTGTCACATGTTGCTCTAACCTAGAGATGGCAAGAAACTCAAACTCAAACTCATCATTAGAATAATTAATACAGAGAAGATTAAGATTAAAAGTGAGAGCTTTAAGCTTTTTTAGAGTGCATTGATAATAAGCCATTATCGCTTTTAGTTCTTAAAGCTTAAAAGAGCTATTAGGTGTAAACAAACAGAAAATAAGGTGACAAAGATTAATAAAAATAAAAAATAATATAAGAAATAATAAAACACTAACTTTAGTTCCTCAAAAACAACACCAAAATTTTAATATATCTCTCGCAGGCTATTAAATAATAAATACCTATCCTAACCTTCTAACTATGTAGTAGGGAAACTTAGGATCGATCTCATAGAAAATTGGTTGGTGTCAATACTATTTCTAATGTTGCACCAAAAAAATAAAATTAAAAGTAAACCCCTAGTTTTATGAAAATAAAAAGTATAACTAACAAAAGTTGTGTAAGTGAATAATAATGAACAATAACAAGAAACAGATAATGGTAATGAAAAGTTGGGCAGTAAGATATTTTTGGGATTCATGAATTACAATAGATCATAAAAAATCATATAGATTGTATTATGCCTAAGATGTTAGCCTATAAATACACAAAAGCTCTTATACCCTACGTTCCTCTAATTTAAATAAATCTGATACGATCTTAAATTTACCTTTAACTATACAAAATCATAAAACAAATTCTCTAAATTTAATGGCATTAGGAAATTGCTAACTTAAGTCATAATCTTATAAGCTCGAATCATGTAACTTAAAAATCAAAACTCTAGGCTAAATTAATTAAGTTTCACTTACAAAATCAATTAACTTATTGCTACTTGTAGTATTCATTAAGATAATTACTTATCACAAGCTCATATTTAGCATTAGAAATTATAAATAGGGTGATCAATCCTACATATAATCTATAATTCTTGACATTTAATCAAAGTTTCAACTTAACCCTAGTATAAAACATAAGATCCATTCAAAACTCAATTTATATTTCATAATTGCAATCCATTTGTCTCTTTAATATCTTCAAACCCAAAGAAAATTAACTAAGTATAATGAAATTAATAATAGAAAAAAAATAAAATATAGTAACTAATAAAGAAAACAAGATAAAGATAACTGAAACTAAAGATTAAACAAACTAACTAATAATATTCAAAAGTTCAACAAGTATTTGAACATACCCAAATGAAATAACATAGGAAGCTATAGTGAAAATAAGTAAATAGTACCAAAAATGTTAAGAAAAAAAGTAATCTACATCTAAAACATAACTACTAAGAGTATCCTTAACAATAAAGATGGAATAAAGCAAAATCTCTAAACCTAAGATAAAGAACAAGGAAAACAAAAGGGTTGCCTAAATGGGAGAAAAAACTAACAAAAATGGTCTTCTCCAATCCTTATATAGTCCCTAATTAGGGTTGTGATGTTTTAAGAGCGGATGGCCATGTTTGTCCTTGGGTTTGGAGTGAAACAATGTTTTTCTAGATGATCAACGGTCCTTAATAGAGAATTAAAAATTCCATAAATGTGTCTCTTCAGCTTAAAACCTACATTTCAAATGATAATAAACATAATTTGGGCATATTGGCATCAAAATAAGGGTAAAATCACTTTAGATCACATATGAAAGTTCATAAAAATCCACCCTTATCACTCTTTTACTAGCAATTTAGCCTTACCCATTAGCACCTACTTGACCACCAAAGAATACACCTACCTTATCTATTTAACCTTGGCTTCAAACTTCTATACAATAGATAAGAATGTACTACTCTTTGATGATGATGCCTTGGCCTTCAAGGCTAATATTGTATATTTCATCCCATTCTTCTTCATTTGATACTATGTTGCTCCTACATAAGTGCTACATATTTACGTCAAACTATCAAGGTCATCTAAATAATATGTGACACACACCCATATTTACTGTATCATTAATACTAACTGATCGAGAAATGCATTTTGCAACGCTCTGTCACTTTTACCTTATTAGTTACTATCTTAATCCGTCTTAAAGTATAGGGTTTGCAGGCTTCTTCATTAGTAACTTCATTCTTCTCACAGTTTCCATCCCAATGATATTCTCATAGCTCCCATAATCAATGATAACTCAAAACACCTTATCATAGATTGTGCACCTTGTATGGAATAATTAGTATCTCCAGGTTAAATTTTTTTTCTTAAGAGCTAAAATCATCCTCCTAAGCACACATATCTAGCTCTCATCTACTTCATACTCCTCCTTATCTCCATCTATCTCATAGTATATGCCTTCATCTTCCTTGATCCTCTTTATAATGGTCACAATTTTTCTTAAAGGACATTCATTAAACCTGTGGCTTAGCTGGTTGCATTTGAAACACGTTCCTATAGTTGGTTTGACATAGGTATTTTTTAGTCTTCCTTACTTCCTTATCTCATCCATCTGCCATAAGACATTTTCCCATAGCTTTATCCTCCTAGATTCGAATATTGTTATTAACACTCTATGAAGTATACTCATGCACTAATTTAGGCCTATCAACAAGCCTTGTAGTTTTGTAGCTCTCAAATCTCCTCCTATTATGTTTTTGTTACATTATCTCATCTTTTATAGTGATGTTCTTTTCTTCAAAAAGAGTATAGATAATTTTTACCCTAATTCTATCTCTAGCTACTAGTCTTAAACCTCCAAGTATCTGGCAACTTACTACCTTTCATATTCAAGGAGATTGTTTCTCTCTGCTAGCTTTATAAACTCTATAATAAATACATGCATAGTTCTACTTCCCTATTTACAATGTTAATATTGGTGAAACAATATCTAGTTATAATCTAGAGGGAAAAACTTCCTCTTCAGCATATATTTCATTCTGTACCATATGCATATGGCACATTTTCCATCATGTTTTGTTCTAGACTAGATTTTCTCCCACCATGTAGATGCTTTTCCTTTCAATCAATAGGCTACAATGTTATCCCCCCTTTTTTATGCAATCTCCAAGTAATCGAAAAAACTTCGACTTCTATGATTTACTCTAAGAAAATTTCAATATCCAAACTATCATTGAAGTAAGAAATATTGACCTTTAATTTATAATCTCCAACATCCTCATCTTCCCATCTATAGGTATCTCTACCTCTATGTCCCTTAGACAGTTGATATCGCCTAACTCTATTTGGTTCGTACTCCATCCCCTTCTCCTGATTCCTCTTCATAGACAGGATGTCTCCTCACAAGTATAAGTCTGCCAATAGAGTCACTATAAGCCATCTTCACTTCTTACCTTCTATTGAAGCTCTGTCTCTTATGTGCTTAATTTCCAAAGCGTCAATACGTTCTACATTCTCCTTAAATCACTCCTCGAAATGTCAGAATCTATAATCCATCTGCTACTCTAGATGTTGCTTCAATTGTTGTAATGCTTCGTCTCCTATAATAGGAACCCTAATCTTATGAACACTATCACGAAGACTCTTAATATTGGTCATAATCAACATCCTTGCTTTGATACCACCTAATGGAGTGTATAGCGTGAAATGGTCAAAGGTTGTAAGAAAACATTTGAGAGAAAACAAAGAAACTTAGGGCTCGTTTGGTTCAACTTCTATTTTTATTTTTTGGTTTGTATTTTTTATTATTGTTTTTGTTTTTTATATTTGGTTGTTATATTTAGTTGTTTTTTGTTTTTGTTTTTAGTTTTTGTTGTTGTTTTCTATTTTTTGTTTTTTTAGATGCTAGTTTTTATATTGTGTTATTGTATGTATTGTTTTTATTATGAAATGTGTTTAAAAATTATATTAATATTTTTATATTAATTTATATTGGACCAAAAATTTTAAACTAAATAGTAATTCAAAACTATAATAATATTAAAGATTGTTATTAACAAAACATTGAGAAATACAAATTATTTAGACAAATAGCATTTCAACTTAAATCAAATATTAACATTATATAAATTAAAGGCTATAATAATTACAACAATTGCATGAATATATTTATAGTAATTAGAAACAATTTTATTTGCATAACATGTGACGATAAACCTTAAATTTATAAATTTACAGTAATAAAATATTAAATGATCTTATACATTTTATAAGTAAAGCATTAATTTATTAAAATAATTTGTTTAATAGCATTTCATATTAAAGTAAATATCTGACATTACATAAAAACAAGTTATAATATTAATGAAGAATACAAAAATAAGATATGAAATATTGTCAATATTTTTTTTCATATTAACATAAGAATGTTGAAATATTTTTGACACGTAACATTTAATTTTGTTACCATATATTAATCCATGTGACATTATTTATATGAGGCATAAGTTCTTGATTCATGAAATTAAATACATAAACCAATTTACATATAAACTAAGCGACAGTAGTTTAATAAAGATATAAATTTATCAAGTTACATAGGTTACTGAAGTTACATATAAATCAAGTTATATAAAAATTACATTGGGTTTTTAAGAATGTCTTTGATATAATTATTCCAAATTTGTTCAACAATTGCATCTTGGAATTGAGACATAACCCGCTATTATGTAGGAATTGAATTATACTTAATTTGTGAATTTAGTCCTTCATCAACAGTTTCGTCGTGTTGGTTGACATTTGTTGTTGAATCATCAAATAATGTGTCGACCTATCTATGCATCATAACAAAATTATGAATAACACAACAAGCGATGACAATGTATTTTTTCTTGTTCATGGTGTATACAGATATGTTAGACAGTATGGGAAATCTTGTTTTTAAAACACCAAAACATATTTCAATGACGTTTCTCAACGATGAAAGCTTGGAGTTAAACCATTCTTATGGACTGAATGGTCGCCCTTATCTTCAAAAATCTTGCAAATAATATCTTGTACCACGATACGGTGCAAGAAACCCATGTAAGTTAGCATATTTAGAGTTGACCAAATAAAACTTAACTAAATATTCAAACATACATAATGTCAATATATCAAACGTTAGATAAAATGAAACATCCAATCATGAAATTCATATATGTCATATGGTGTGGAGGCATTGGAAATTTAATCCTTCGACTTGTGACTGCTTCGGAAAGAAGTCGTGAGTCATGTACAATACCTTCTCATCCTGTTAAGACATATGTGAAGCGCATGTCAAAAGAACAACAACACATGATATTCTATGTGGGATAAACCCGTTTGCCCCTATATGGTATCTGCTCGTCTGGTGGAATAAGTGTATATATATACGTCCCACCTATGGCTCTGATACAATCTTATAAAATGGAAGATTTTATATAATGTAGAAAAGTTGCTGTGACAAACAATCTTACAAATGACAACAATAGGTTACAGTATACCTTGAAATATGGAAAGAGCATGAAATCATTTTGAATCTTAGTGGGTGTTGTGTAAAATAATGGTGGAATAATAAATTTTTTTACGACTCTGATTATTGCATGTAAGACGTATCGAAAATGTTGTGAAATTGTCCATGTTGAATGTTGGAACTACTCTGTATTAAGTCTAGTTGTATGGCTATGATTGAGGGTTATCAAGAACATTGCTACTTATTCTTAAACAGTTACATTCCTTGTTGGTATCAATCCACTATTATTTGTCATCTCATTGTACAAATTGAGGAATCTCGTATTAGATATTCATAAATTCGAACTAGATTACTATTTATAAGTTCTAACACCCAATCATGTCCAGTAAGTGGTGAAGTCTGGTATGGTTGTTTTCTTAAATGAAAATAATATGCACCCATAATCGTCATTACCGCTGCTAAGTTGTCTTCATCATCTGAATAAAGATGTGAATCTGAATCCGAACTCATTTATTTATAATGATAAAACATGATATTATTAATCAATAAATTTTACTAAAGGTTCATAATAAGTTATTCATTTAACACACAAGTTATTCTAATAAACCTAAGAAACATTTGAATTCAAACAAATATACCAAACACAAATCATAACCATTCATTCATGGGAAACAAACATCTTAACCACACATTTATAATATACAAACATCCACAAAAACGAGCAAACAAAGTCATAATGTTTTAGAAATCCACTAACCAAATCATACATAAGTTTTAAATCTAAGTATGTAATAAAAGTTTCAACGTCTACAAATTCTCAAGAAAACCCAACTTCCTATAGTTCGACATCTTTAAGAAGACATCCCTCATCGATGGATAGGCATGAAAATATTTCATTGCTTTGGTAAATTGCATATTATTTACTCCAAATCCCTCTATCACCTCTATCAATTGCACAATATCTTCATTATCTCACATTCTTGCCATATCTGAACCACCATCCCCAATAGAAGATGTTCAAGTCACCATCTTTTTCTCAAGAAGTTCCAGCTTCTTCCTAAAATTCTATATTATTAATTTCACAATAACTTCAAGTAATGATGTCATCTTCTTCATTGGAGATTTCCTTTTCCTCGTACTCAGGTCAATAACTTCCTCGATCACCTTATTGGATGATTTCCTTCCTCATCACCAATACTAGGGGCTATATCATCATTAAATGAGGGTGTTTTATTAAGAAAACGGGTTCAGACCTGTTGCGGTGGTATCTCTAAAAATGACACATAAGTCTTGGTATTCCTTGTAACCTTTTTTCTTAAACATGTGAACTATTTTGTGAATCTAAAACAAATTGGTATATTTAGTTAATAATGATAATGTGTACACTGTATGTAAAAACAACCATATATATATATATATATATCATACCTTAAACAGGTTTCCCTAGCATTCTTTTTCTGTTGCCACCTTCCCCGATAATGGAGTTGTATCCAATACTAGTTTCTTCAATTAGGTTCTTAAAATTTTTCATATATGCCCTCAAATCATTGTACTTATTCTTTAGTTGTATTTTGGAATAATCTTTGCCATATTTCCTTTTCAAATCGATCTTTATATTTTTCCAACTACTTTTAAAAATTGTTGTAATCATTTCGTTACCCTTTTTTACTTTCTCCACCATTAATTCGATTAAATATAATTCTATTTGATTGGTCCTTACCCCATTTTTCTCACTTATCTCAATGTAATTAATAGAATTATTGATATTGCTATGATCTTCCATTTAAACAAAAATATATGCAAATAATGAACGAAAACATAGCAAAGACATTCCTTTATGAAAACAATCAATCATGATAATAATATGACAAATAACCCACATCCATCTGCAACTATTAAAAAATTGATCAGAAAATACCAAATCAAAACCAAATTCTAAAAATCAAAACAAAAAAATTCATGACATTTCTACATTATAAAATCATAGCCTACTTTGATATCGAAGAATGAATACCTAACATATACAACATATCACAAAACAAACAGGTTTAAACTTAGAATATAGAACACAGAATTGAAAGGAGACAATCTAAGCAGAGAATGTGAGAACATTAAAAACCATAACAGATCCTAACAAATTTTCCAGTACAAACCCACTCATGCTCCATAACCTTAGCAAGAACAAAAATGTTACCAGAAATCACAAAATCATTTTGAAGCCTAAAAAAGATTCCTATCCTAATTTTTAAAAAAAATGAAGCAGTAATTGAACAAACTTACCGTTCCTTGGAGTTCACCAGCAGAAAGAATACAAAAGTTTGAATTTGCAGGTAGCGGGATTTCATAAAACCTAAGGTGGGAAACAACACAATATCTGTTACCAAATCTTGAATAAATATGTAATAAATGTAGGAACACAACCTAAACCCAAAAAGACAAATTGAAGCAAACGAAAAATCCCAAACTAATCTAAAACAAAAAAAGTATCAATTGAGGTATCAATCGGCTGAGGATAGTTTTGGTGATGGAGGCAGAGCAGTGAAGGATGAGGGCTGGATCTATGGTACAGTCTAGCTTGTGGCTTTGCCCAAAGTTGGATCGACCTCAAATCGGTCTTGGAGTTGCTTCTGTCTAGTGCGGCTTGGAGAAGGAGAATGCCACGGTAAGGTGCGACGATCTGTTTGATGGATTTGTCTTCGACTTCATCAGGCGTGATCTATCTTCTCTAGCGTGAGGTGCGACGATGCTTCTACTATGGGAGATGCTACTGCTTTTGGGTCACTGCCATTTTTTCTTTGTAGGTGCACACTCTGTTCTTTCTATTTTCATCCGTTGTGTTATATTGTTTTATTTTGTTGTTGTTGTTTATTTTGACAACACAACGCGGATCCAAACAGGTTTTTCATCATTAGTTTTTGTGCCCAAAAAATCACAACTTGAAATAGCAACTGAACGTTTTACCAAACAACTCTTTAATCGGTAATTTCGGGGTTATTTGATAATATTTTTATTTTTTTATTTCTGTTTTTTATTTTTATTTTTTATCTTTGTATTTTTTATAAAAAAAATAAAAATATATTTGGTTGATATTTGTAATAAAAAAATAAAAACGTGTTTGGTTGAGATTTATAAAAAAATATAATTTAATAATGATAGTCCAATATAAAATAAATTTGAATTATTTGATAAAAAAAACTCTTATACACTTTAAAAATATATTATTAATCAATATATTATATTTATTATTCAATATAAAAAAGATCTGTTTATGTTTTCTGTTTTTAAAATGTAGAAAAATATTTTCTCTGTTTCTGTTTATATTTCTCTGATTT
>JAOXYD010224299.1:0-18652 GCA_028565735.1 Pinacopodium congolense
GTAAAACTTACAAACATATTTGAAACATCCTATCTAAGGTCTTGAAACTTCCAATTCATTTGAATTTTCATTATCTTAAAATTTGACCTTCAAAATCCATGCTTTCCATAATGAATTCTTCTTGAAACATACCTATCTTTAAGATTAACATCATAAACTCAAACCATTAGTTATCAAACATGTTTAGTTATCATCAAAACTAAGATTGGAACCTCCCTTGGTTCAACAGTATGGTTATCCTTCAGCCTTAGAAAAAGGAGTAAAAGATTATCTTTGAGCCTTAAAAAGGATTATACTCTAACATTGTACTCTTTTGTTGAAATAGTATAAAAATCTCGATAGTAGTGTTGGAAATTAGATGTTAGAGTAAGTGGACCGCTCCAAATTATTATAAATCAGTTATATCTCTCTTCCTTCCTCTTTTAATTTTATGTATTTATTTTACGTTGTTTAATTTATTGCTATTATTTATTTTAATAAAATAATTTTTTTGTTTAGCTTCCGCATTTAAAGAAGTTGGTAAAAGTTTAGATTTAATAATTTAGAAGAAAATTTTAATAACTAATTCAACCCTATTAAGTGCCATATAAGCCTAACAGGCATAGTATTATGGTAAAAAATTTCATTTAGAGGAATTGAAGTGGATAAAGAAAAAATTGAAACTATTGATAAATTACCTCTGCCTACTTCGATAAGGGCATAGTCTTCTTGGTGATGCAAGATTTTATATGCTATTTATTAAAAATTTATCAAAGATAATTAGACCTCTTACTAGGTTGGTAAAGAAAGATGTTGTTTTTTCTTTTAATGATGAGTGCCTGCCTGCATTTAATGTTTTGAAGGATAAGTTGAATAACTCCTCAATCATGGTTTTACTTGATTCATTGAACTTATGTTCGATGTGAGAGATTATGTAATAGGAGCAATACTTAGACAACACAAAGAGAGGCACTTCTAGTTGATTTATTATGCAAGCAAGACATTAACAGATGCATAAGAAAACTAGACCATCACTGAAAAGGAGTTATTGGCTATTGTTTTTGTATTTGATAAAATCTAATATTTTGTAATGACACACCTTGATTGCTAATTATGACAACTAAGTAGAAGGTTGAGTTCTGACAAAAGAGATGATATACCCAAAGAAGAAGAAATTTTTTGCAGACTTAGTGTATTACCTATGGGATGACTCATATTTGTTTCATGTATGTAGATCATATAATCTGAAGATGTATCGATTATTATAAAATAAAAAAAATTCTCAAGCATTGCCACTAAGGACGAGCTGGAGGACATTATCAAGCCAATAGTACAGTAAAAAAAGTATTAGAAACTGGTTTTTATTGGCCCATGGTGTTTAAGGACGTACAAAAGCATGTGGAAGCATACGATAGATGTCAAAGTGCGGGTAACCTCTCTTGTTATGATGAAATTCCTCAAACTAATATAAACTTTTGTAAGATATTCAATAGATTGTAAGATATTCAATAGATTTCATAATCCCATTCCTAGCATCCTTTGATAATAAATACATCATAGTAGCTGTCAATTATGTGTCTAAACGGATGAAAGCCCAATCCTTTCCTACTAATGACGCTAAAACTACTGTGTAGTTCCTTAGAAAACTATTCACTTGATTTGAAGCACTTAGAACTAAAATAAGTGATAGGGGCACTCACTTTTGTAACCAGAAATTCGAAAAAGTGCCTAAACAATTTGGTGTTACCTATGGAGTAGTCACTCCTTATCACCCTCAAAGTAGTGAGTAAGTAGAGGTTACAAATAGGCAACTAAAAAAGATATTAGAGAAAATGGTAGAGAGCTCTAGGAAGGACTGGTCTCTTAAATTGGATGTTGCGTTATGGGCCATTAGAATAGCTTATAAAACATCAATAATTACTATTCCATATAGGCTAGTCTATGAAAAATCCTTTCACTTACTAGTGGAGCTTGAGGATAAGCCATATTGAGCTATTAAGTTTATTAATTATCACCTAGAAAGTGCAGGTCATAAGCATTTACTCTTGCTGAACAAACTTGATGAGTGGCACCATGAGGCTTACGATAACTTTAGGATCTATAAAGAGAAAGTAAAGAAAAGTCATGATCAACACATTAAAAAGGGGAAGGAATTCAAAACACTCAACCAAGTTCTCCTGTTTAACTCATGACTCCAACTGTTTCCAAATAAATTAAAATCTCATTGGTCTGGACCCTTTATTATCACCAAAGTTTTCCTTTATGGTATAGTAGAGATCTCACATGCATAAAAGGGAACCTTTAAGGTAAATGGACAATCTATCAAATTATATTTTGGGGGCGAGTTTGACACCCAAGTGATTTATGCCTATCATAACAAAATATTTGCCCTTGCATCAAAATACAAGTGAATGAAAAAAAAATTTCTCAATATTAAAAAGAGTAAGTTGCGCTTTGCATTAAAAAGTTCCTTGAACATGTTTACTTAATGATCTATATGATGCTTCTTAGATGTTTGATATAGGTCATTGAAGGTTTCCAAATCACTAACACTGTGTTGTGTGTGATAGCCAAATTTTTTACAAACTAAATTAAAAAAATTGGTTGAAATTTGTTTGTGCTCAATTAACTCTTGCCTGTTGATGGATTTTGTTTAAATGGATGTTTAATCATTGCTTGAGGACAAGCAATAGTTTAAATGTGGGGGTATTTGATAGGCCTAAAAACATACATATTTTAGACATGACTTAGTGCTTGTTAGGTGGAGTTTTCGATGTGATTTGCATGTAATCCTAGTTTTAAAAAAATCCTTGAATGAGATTTTATTCATATGATTTCCATGTTTTATCATTTTTATAATATTTTGCAGATTAGTTCAGCATACTTTTGGGATTGAAATGGTATGGAGTTAATTTGGAATTTAAGAACATCATGTGAGGAAGGTTCACACCAAATTTCAAAGCCATGGGACAAGTTATGAAAGTTGCATCAAGTAAAGAATAAGAGAAGCTTAAACAAGCATTGGTTTGGTATATATGACTTTGAGGAGATATTAGGTATACTTAGCAAGCTTAGATTGCTAGTAACCTTGATGGGGTTTGAGAATAGAATGTGAAAACTTTACATATCAAAAATTGATGGCAGAAAGACAAACGGAGATGAATTTGTGGTGAAATCACTAAATGAAGGCAAAAGCCAGAAAATCTAGCAGGGAGCCATGGGTTAGCCAAACTGTGGTCCAAACCGTGGAATCTGGGTAAAGAATCCAATGAGTTAGCCCATGGTTTGGCCAAAACATGTCCCAACTATAAGGATTCTCAGGAAGAGCACCTTTTGCCCTAATTTTGTGATTTTTAAGGTCTTCTGAGCCTTATTTAAAGCAAAGGCAGCCACCATTTCAAAATAAACAAGTCCTAGGCTCTTCTTAAATATTTTATTTGAATTTGGAGGAGAAGAATGGATCTAAACACATGGAATTGAAGATCAAGGATTGGATTTCACAAATGAAATATAAAAAATTCAAGAATTAAAGACAATTTCACCATGAGCTTTCTTGATTCCTTCTTTCTTATGATTTCTTATATGATTATTTCAATGTGTAGGAACTAATTTTCTCTTATGATTTAGGTTTTTATAAACTCTAGAATTTAGTATCCATGGTTATTCTTTGATTAACTCTTGAGTTCTAGATTTTGAAATAGATTTTTTATGGATGCTTATGAACTTTAAATGGAATTGTTATGTGAACGTAAACGTTATTTTCAAGGCTTTGATTGTGTATGATTAGATTGAAAGATCAATGGTATGAATTAAATCACTCCATTAACAAAGATCTTGTATGGAGACCTAAAGATAAGCTTACAAAAGATATTTAAAGTTGGTGTAAGCTTAATCAAAACAATATATTCTATATAACTAAATAATGCATTCAATATTTAGATTGGGATAAAAAGAACTTTCACTTAACTTATTAAATTGAATATGGTTGCATAACTCGAGAGAGAGTGCAATTTACATTACAGAGTCTATGGTCTAATAAATCAGAGAATTTGAGTTAAGGCAAAAATACAATAAATATGCATGCATCGTATAGGACCTAATTACCTAAATTCTAGCTTCACCTTTGATTGTTAACCTTTGCAATTGTCTTGGGCATTTCTTTTAATTGTTAAGTTTTTTTCATTTTCATTAATCAATCAATCTACCATTTGACAAGTTAGCTAATTTATATAGAAATCCATTAATAATTACAGTCCTCAAGGATCGACCCCAGATTCACTAAACTATATTATATTTAAGATATGTACACTTGCCTTCTTCGTGAGTTGAAAAGTGAACAGATTTCTTGATTAATTTTTATTTAAAACTTAGGTATAGCATAGCCACCACATCAAACATTAATAGAAAAGAAAGATTAACACATGTGATATTTCTTCCTTATAAAGAAATTAGTCAATCTTATAGAGTAAAGTAGTGAGATAATTAAACAAACGTGTGTTAGAGAACAAGTTTACTAAACTGACTGAATAGAAGAATTCTATACAACGCATTACTTATGTGTCTACAGAAATGCTCATTATGATGATTGTATACGTGATTCTTAAACTTGAGGTCTCTAAGGTATCTCATATTGAGATTATTATATTTTGATACCACTTATAATCAATTTAAAAATAACTCACTTGGTAGTCATTAGATATAGCATGAATTATATGGAGATAGTTAAGTAATCGATATAGGGTTCATCACCCTAAAATGATTAGGACGATTTCTCTATTATTCTCAATTAGTATTGATTTCTTTGCTTTAAATTTTTTATAATTTTTATATTAAAATTAAACATAATTACAATTAAAGTTTCATTTTAATTGTAATAATTATTTAATCTTAATGAAACTAAATATTATATATTTGATCATTGAAATTTCTAAAACTTCACAATTATCTTTAACTTATTTAATTTTACTCTGCGTAGTTGATCTTTATGTATGAACCATTAAGTTCATAATATATTGGTAATAATTATAAATTATAATTCTAGTTCATAATTAGAATTAAATAAATTAAAACTTTTTTTAATTTATCTTTAATTCTCTAATTAAATAATTTATAATTATAGATGAAGATTAGCATTTAGCATCACACCATGACCACCCAAATATTATGAATGTTAAAATAGTTTTAACTTAAGCTATCTATGAATGATTTTTACATATAAGTTAATCAATTCTTCATAAAATGTTCTGATTTGATATAGAGTATGGAATTAATTTTTACTCTATTTGAATTCAATCATAATAGTTCTCTACCATTTGTAATTAATTTCATTATTGACATTTGAAAACTATTTTTATAAGTCTAATATAACAAATTAAAGAAAAGAAATTATTCTTAATGAGTTATACAAGCCTAATTAATATTCCAAATCTTAAAGGCATAAAGTTAAAGTTAATGGGCCAATCAACCCAACTAAATTCTAATGTTCATTTGATAAATAAAAGCAAGCTTATAAAGGATTGGGCTTAGGAGAGGGGAATTTTGACTTCTTAAAATAGAAAATAGGCTATTGAGAAACTAATTTTATTAATCTTATTATTAGGACTCTTTTTTCCACTAAATATCCCTTTTTGGGCCATACATTCTTATAAAAAAATAAAAGAATAAAAAAGAATAAATATATATATTATCAATTTTAGGATTTGTGCGCACGTATTCACACTAAAGATCAGGTCTAATTTATTTGAAAGTCACCACCTAGAATTATACTTATTCAAATCAAAACCCAATTGCTTTTTCTTTTTCTAGGTTTCCATTATAAGAAATTTTTTTTATTATTGACTGAAGTAAATAATAAAGTATTTATGAAAGTAAACATGTTTAATCACTTATAAATTGAGCTTATCTTGATTTTTTTCCTTAGGATGCTTGATTGGGCATAAACCAAAATAGGCCTAGCTACCATTGTAACTTCTGTGGATGATGATGCTATAAGTTTCACTAATATCTTATAAACTTTAAAGGCAACATGTAAAATGAGCTAACACTAGTATAGTATAATGGAAATTATTGTGTAAATTAAAGATCAAAGGTATAAGACCTTGAAAGAATTGTTTCACTTGATTTAGCCTACTAATAGCATAAATAAGGATTACAATTCAAGGCGTTTGTTATAGAATAACAAATAGTTGTCGTTGTAGGAATATAATTATAGACTTTTCTTTCCAATACTAAGATATGATTGAGACCATATATGTATATTTGCAATTCATGTTTTAGTTATATGATATTGAATTTGAATTCAACATTACTATAATATATAATGCATGATAAGAAATAAATTTTTGAGCAAAATTATATCAAAACTTATACAAATGGTATGTATGCATTGGATTAAGATTGAAAATATTTAATATAGTGGTAAGAATATAAAGTTAGATAAATGAGACTATCCTCTCTCTTTTTTTTTCATGATGGTTGAATAAATATGTTGTCCCCATATGAAATCTAATAGAGGGGATGAATTAAGTATTGTTGGTTCTTATATGGAACCTAAGAGGGGAAGTGGGAGAATTAGGTAATACTAAAATTTTCTAAGTCTTTTTAAGTTCTGTAGACCTAATTAAAAATCCCTCGTAAAAACCTAGTAATGTTGTTCTACAATCTATTTAATAAGTAACAATATAAACTAAAATGTAGAAACGTAAATAAAATATTTAATAAATATAATATAATTAAATTAATAACAATTAAACCAATAATTTATATCAATATGAATTTAAAGAAAATGAACAAGAAAAAAGATATAGGGATAGAAATACGTAAATTGATTTATAATGGCTCAATATCTAACCTCACACCTACGTCTACTTCGTAAATCCTCATTGGGAATTTCACTATCAATAATAATGTTACAATTGCTTCCTTTTTTCACAAGCGTTAGGATAACCCTTACAATCACTTTCTTTTTCAATAGGTTTAAGAATAACTTTTTTTAAAAAAATCATACTTTTGATTGTAGCACCCTTTAAAATATAATTCACAAAAAATCTCTTTTGAGTAACCCATAGCATATATAAGGGGCTTGCACCAAAATGATGATGAATGCACAAAAACTTTTACATAAACACACCATAGCAGTAATTGCTCATGTACTACACAATTCACTTGGTATTCACTTCACAGTCAATTAATGCATTATACACACACACTAATACACCTATTTGTAGTAAAAATATGGCTAACTAGCTAATTATACAAGTTGGGTATCATTAAAAACTATTTATTTTGTTTTTGTCCATTGAAACTAACCATTACAATGTGTCCACACTACCAATCAGTCAACCCATATGCTTTTATTGGTTGAATAGTGGTTAATTAGCTTATAAAAATCAGCATACTGGTTGATTTTTTCATGTAATTTAATACATTCGAACACATACAAATCATCCCAAATCAATTCCTAATACCTTTAAAACATTCTTTTCACCCATAATATATCCTAACATATTTTCAAATGCTTTTTTATATAAAAATTAGCGGATTCACACACTTTATCACATTCACACAATTTAGCTTCTTTTTCTTTTCATACAATCTTAACATAATCACTCAATATTACTACATTAACAAAGTCAAACCTTAATCATTAATTTTCGTACACACTTTACCATACACATCAACCTAGTTCCCAAAAAGTTTTTAATATATTAAGAGAATCATTTTAAAACCATTCACATACAATGTCTCTTGATTATATATCTTATATGCAAAATCATTAACATATAATGTAAAATGTATGGTGTGTGACCTTCCAACACAACGAGAGGATCAAGGTAAGGTAACATTAAAAATTCCAACAAATTACCTATTAATATTCCATCATAATCTTCATCTTGAGCTTTTTTTCCTTTGATTTTCATGGGCTCTATTTTATACTCTGAGGCTACAAAATGCATCTTTATAACACCATTTGTTTTCAAGAACTTTTTCACATTTTATCGGTTAACATACTTTATCTTTAAACCTATTTTTTCAAAACATCAAACATACTACATCTATTAATAGTATTGTTTTAATATCATTGAAACATAGTGGAAATCATCCTTAGTTTAACAATCTCCCCATTTTTTATGTTGAGAAAATCATATGATATTATAGAATATATTGCAAATAAAACACATACAAATCAAATCGTTTTGCTCCCTTTTAAGTTATTATCACACACTTTCTTCCCCTTTTTAGAATCATCAAAAAGTTCACGTACTTTAACATATTGTTCTAATATCAATCAACATTTCATAAGGCCACTTATTAATTTTCTTGAATTTTCTTCCCATTTATATCACGTCATTAAGTGTTAAAATTGATTAATATCATCAATATTCAATAAAAATTTCGAAATCAAATTATTAACATCCTTAAAATCTAAAAACATTAATACCACCAAAGATTTAAACTTGTCATCACATATCTAAAACTTACTTTAAAATAACAAAGCCAAGACAAATATCAACTTTGTCTCAATACCACTCAAAGTATTTGATACCACTTAAAGTTTTCAAAAAGACATACCCAAAGACATCACTTTATCAAAATTTACTAACTCCCGTTAAATTAATCATAATTTATCAATAATGTCAACAAAATCAAATTTTATAAACTTAAATTTTTACAAACTTAATATTTTATAAACCAATATTACAAAATCTCCTTAGATTGATTAAAATCCATGGATTTCATTAAATTTATGCATTATGTCCACTAAAAATGAAGCTCTTCAAAATTAAAATTTTCTTTAAAATTTTAAATCCTCCTATATAGAACATGATACCACATTCAAACTCTCCTTTTTTTTAAAGCAACACAATGAAAAAATTTATCAAAATTTTATCAAGAAACAAAATTTCTCAAAATTATGAAATACTATTTCTTAATTCATAAATTAAAATAAGTCATATAAACAACTCATGGATCAAACCAAATTCATTCTCTAAAACTTTAAACACTTAGGCTCCCCCTTAAGTTAGCAATTTTTGAATATTCTTCCATTTTTTATAAACACAAAGTCATTAAAACATCAAAACTCTCCCTTAATAAAAGTAAAAATTTCTTCTCCTTTTTTAAATATATATGGAAATTTATAAGCATTAAAAAGAGCAAAAATCATGAGGGAGATCTATCATGAGTATAATTCAAACTTCAACATTCAAATTCAAAAGTCTTTAACATCCAAAAATATGGTATAATGCTCTCTTATACACACTATTTAAAGGCTTTAAGTTCTTTCTTTAAAAAGTACAATTTTCCATGATTTCCAGTTTTATCCTAATCATACAAAATCTAGTCATATAGGATTAATGTTCATGACATTGTTCTCAAATTAAATTGGAATTCATCATTTATGACTTAAGGACCTTTAAACCATTTAAATCATCAAATACCACTCAATATGATCGTTCATGGTATCATCCAATTGCATTTAATATATCAATAACATCCAATATAGTATCAAAGTGATCATCCATAACATCAAGAATCATTTAATTTACATTTCATGTTACAAAATCATAGCATCAAAGAGATCATGTACCTCCATTTTATGTATCACAATTTCATAATTTCATTTTCTTCTCTTACTTAATTCAACAATTTGTCTTATTAACCATCCTTCTAATCTTAGAAGTACCCTTGAAGTCCTTGAACCTACAAAACAAAATTTAACGAATTTTTAATACCCACATCAACTTAGGTCCTTAGAAGTTAATAATTTTCATACCATTTAATCCTTTTGGCACATTATGCCAGCTTTTTAACCTAAGATAACAAAAATGTTAAATATGACCATAATAGCCACAATAATTGAAAATTATTGGTGTATGCATCCTATGTAGGTGTCAATATGTATATCTAGGTCTTAATTCATTATATGTGTATGGTATTGTGACTTAGTATAGATATTTTAGTGTATCTATTTCTAGGTCTTTTCTTCAATTTTGTCATCATTTGGTAAAAACGGGACATAACATATGAATGAAACATGTTTCTAGAACTTTTTTCATTCATATAAGGGGTATGATCATAAGGTAAATTGTTTTTCTTTTCAAAGGGTTTAAATGCATGATTTTATGATTTTGCATTCCTATAGAAATTATGCCTATTCTTGTTAACATGTATTTCCTTCCTAGATCTTGATTTTGATGCATACATAAATGCACGATGTGGTCTCCTAGAATAATGTTAGGAGTTGATGTAAAATTTTCTAATAATGGCCTAGGTATTTGTTCATCTTTTTATATTCTTACCTTTACCAACATTGGTATTACAAGTACATCGGTAAATCATATACTATACCTATCATTTGAAGGCTTTTGACCACTAAGCATGCATTCTAACTTTTCTTTACCTTTAGTGAATTTAGATAAAGAACCCCTAAGAGTTTCTATTTCTTTTCTTAATGATGCATTATCTTCTCTTAAGTTTTGCTCATCACTATCCACACTATTCAATTCTACTTGTTTCTTCAAATATGCATTTTTCTCTATCACTTTTTACATATCACACATATCAATATTATTTTATTCTACTTATCTTTCCAATTCACTTTTTAATTTTTCATTCTCTAATTTTCATGCATTTAATAGTTTCAACGTTTGCTTATGCTTATTAGACAAATTCTTTTTTTTCTTAATCAATTATTTTAAGAATTTAACTAAATCATCATAAGTTAAATCATCTCTACAATCATCATCATCATCATTATTAGAATTTAATCTTGTAATTAACTCATCATTATCTATACAATAATTTAAATTCCATTGCACCTGATCACTTAGGAAGCATATATGAGCCAATTCTTCATTCATACTCTCCTTTTCTTCACTTTAATTTGTTCTTTCATAGTTATTATCCAAAATACACCATATTTCATGATTAGATTGACAACTTGAGACTCTATTAAACTCATTCCTACTCAAGCATAAAATAAAATATATACAACTTAATTTTTAATGATAATAAGACCGATATCTCTTTTATCCCATTTAGTATCATTGTTAAATACTATTGTTTTTACAATATCTAAAACTATTGTTTTTATAATAATGTGAGGCCTATTCTTTACAATTTCGCAAAAGCCTACACTTATAGCCATAAGAAAAGTTTTTATTCTAAAATTTTAAAATGTATAATTATTTTCATCAAAATAATGAGGTCTACCTAAACTAGTAATATATGCCATCAAGACCTTAAAACTCATTATTCTGATAGAAATATTCTTATATGAGTTCTTTGCTCGCATACTAATCGTTGGTCCTTAAATGGATCTTATAAGAGAGTGAATCAGGTGATACTAAATTTTTCTATATCTTTCTAAATGCTTTACATCTAAAGTAAAAATCTCTCTTAAGACCTAATAATGTAAAATATATAATTAATTTAATTAATTTAATAAGCAATAATATAAATTGAAATGTTGAAGCTCAATTAATATACTTAATCAATATAACATAATTAAATTACAAATAATTAAATCGACAATATATAGCAATAAAAATTTAAATAAATAAACTTGAAAATAAAAGAAGAGAAGAGAAGAGAAGTGCTCAAATTGATTTATAGTCAGTTGGTATCTAACCCCACACATACATCCACTCCCCATCTCCTTTTTGGGGATTTCACTATCAACAATAATGTTATAACTGCTTTCTTCTTTCACTGGCTTTAAAATAACCCTTACAATAACTTTCGTTTTCAATAGATTCATGAATAACCTTGGATAATATCACACTTTTAGTTACATTACCATATAATACACTTCACAAAAAATCTCTCTTGAACAACCCAAAGTATATATAAAAGTCTCACACCTAAATGATGATGAATGCATAAAAAATTCACACAAACATGTCACACTAATCCAATAATCAATCAAATGCTACATAATTAACTTCACACTCAATTGATGCATTACATATACTCCAATACACCTATTTATAGTGAAAATATGGCCAACTAATTGTTTACAACTATTAGGTATCATTAAAAATTATTTATTTCAATTTTGTTTGTTAAAACTAGCCATTACAACACGTCCATATTGCCCATTGATTGATTAATCTACATGAATAGCTCAATTAGTGGTTGGCCAATCGATACATGTCACTAGTTGACTAGTGTGCCAAAAATCAATAAAATAGGTGACTAATTGAACCATTTTATTGAGGAGTCCCTATCTAGATTGGCTTTTCACATAACTTAACATGTTTAAACACATCTAAATCACCCGAAGACCACCCCTAATACTATCAAAATATTATTTTCAACCCATAACATATCCTAACATATTTCAAGTACTTATTCATATAAAAATTAACACATTCACAAAATTTATTATATTTATATAAATTAAATTATTTTTCATTTTTCACAATGTGGTGCAATTACATAAATTGATCATATAGTTTAACCTCAATCACTACTTTTCACTCATAGTTTACCATATATAACAACCTATTTCTTAAAAAAGAATTTAGTGTTTTAAGAGGATCATTTTAAAGTCATTCACAGTAAAAGGTGTTATGGATATGCATTTTAGATCCTTGGACTATAAAATGGAGTTGATGAGACACTTTATGTATGTGGATAAATGCTTACTAGCTTTACATTATATCGTAAATATATGAGTCGTACAATTTTAATATAACAGTATCGATACCACGAGGATTGTAGTTAGTCACCACTAAATTCAGGTTACACTTTGTTTAAGAAAATAATTTCACATGTTAAAAATTGGAAAATAAACTAAAATAATCAATCAAAAAAGAATAATTAATTGGGCCAAGTGCATTAATTTGCTAGTCAAGATTTAAGATTAGGAGCCATTATATCCCCCTTTTTCCTCCCTCTTATCTTAGTTATTCAATTATGTTTGACCCAAGATTTTCTAATGTTTAATTACCCTCTTCCAAGGCGCAATTAGGTGTCTTTAGTTGAATTAAGATAGAATCAATTATGTTGCCTCTCGACTTACATAACCTTTCCTAACCTTTCAACTAGATGTTAAGCAATCCTATATATAATTAAAAAAAGCAGAATACATACCACAAAAATTCATTCATTGAATTAAAAAGTAAGAGTTTCATAAAAGAGTTCAAGAATAACTCCTATAAAGTTTTTAACTACCCATGATCACAAATAATCCAACAACATTCATGTTTCTCATGCTAGAAAGTAATAAAGAGAAGAAATAAAAACTTTGTAAAGTTTTGAAGTCCTCTTCTCTACTTCAAAGAAGCTAGAAAAACTGGATACTGAAGAGTTTTCTTGATTTCCTAAGATGACGTCTTGTTTTTGCTTCTTTGGGAACCTCTAAAAAACCTTAACTTTGCCTCTTTTGGAATCCGTCTAATGATTATTGGAGGCTCCTAAGGTTTAGAGCCCCTAAATATGTTGAAAATGGGGTCCCCCAACTTAAAATCATGTGTTTAGGTTGTTCCAGGTGATTTCCACTTGTGACCCTTATGCTTGAGCACTAGGGTGACAAAAACTTATGTTCCAGGATGATGGCCAATCGTATACTGTTGATTGACAACTCTTTACTCCCTTTACTCTTTTGGCCATAGCATCTTCTCTGGGCCTCCAATTGACTTGAAATTTGAACTCCTCACATGTTGATCTTGCTCTCCTTTAAATCTCATAGCCATCTGAGCTCTACAAGTTCATCTAGTGCATCTCCCAAGTAACCTGAAACACATCCAACTTTATAATTTTGGCACCTGTAAAACCACACACAAAAGTATATCAATCCATCCCTCAAATAGGCTTCAAATCTACCCTAAAAAACTAGATAATGTATAGAAACAACTAAACACTTCAAAGATCATGAAAAGGTGCAAAAGATGAAAAACATCAAATAAACTAAAGCTAATACATATAAAGAAATACTTAAAAAACCTAAAAATAACCTAGAAACATAACCTAAAAGCACACTTATCAACTTCCCCACACTTAAAACTTTGCTTGTCCTAAAAAAAATCAAATAAAATCACAAAATCCTATCAATTGGTCTCTAAAGAGATTAAGATAACCTAATCATTTAAACTTTGGCCAATTAAACGTCAAGCTACTACACATATCATAGCTAGTTTTCATTAGTGAACATAAACAAACTCAACTTATAATACTATCATTTAAAGGTAGGCATAAACTCAAAACGATTTTTCTTCACGGGATTCACTCATTTCACTCAAGTGTATAAGGGATAGTGTTTCACTTAAAAATTCCTATAGGAAATCACACTACCATAGGCTTGTAAATGCACTAATTTTCTTCCATACTGATTACATGCTAAAATAGATCAAAAGGACTTTTAAGGTTGTAATGGGGCTGGGGTTAAGGTAGGTCAAAAAGGACTTGAGGGGTTCTTAATAAGAATTCATAAAGCACTAAGTGTATAAACGAATGAAAAAATAAACTTCTACTATATGTAAATGGACGTAACTACCTACTCGGTACTTAATTCTTGCTGCTACACTTTATCCTTTCTTTTCTTTTCTTTTTTTCTTTTTTTCTTTTTCTCATCATTTTTATTTTTTATACAATAAAAATTAAAAAAAACTAACAATTACATGTAATGTGCTCTATGAGTAGAAGTATCGCTCACGTCATTTAAAAAATGAAACTAAAAATCCTAAACTAAACTCATTTAGCACTTAATTAAACTTGTGAATAGGTAATGCTAAGAGGTTTGAGGGTTTCAAAATAGGGTGTTTTCTTTAAGAACAAAGGTTTCAAAATGGAGGGTTTTCTTTAAGAACACCCCATTTCTTAAAGGGGGTTTGCAAAGGATAATACAGATGGGTCATTTAAGTTGAGGGCTAAAAGAAAGAAAGCCTTAATCATTTCCATCTAGCATGCATCTAGTAGATTTAAATTGGTTCCAAGCAAGTTCTAGAGGTAAGTACTTATGGTAGTATCGCACACACAAGGAATGAAATGACTTTGGATTGAGTCATATAGGCTCAATCCTCACATAGGCTCAATTGAAAATCCATCATGCTTCTATACATCACCTAATCACTCAAGCATCAATTTCTGAGTAAGCTTATGTAACCAAATACTTTATTCAATCAACATGATTCACCTTCAATTCCAGTGGCCTAATTCAACTTCAAACATGCAACTCAATCCCATTCTGACTACTATAATAGAATCTCATGGTAACACATTTAGCACAAAGGTTCAAATGCAAGGGAAATGACCCCCCTTAAAACTAACAACCTAACATGCAACCTAAATATCATGTAAGAATGAAAAAAAAACATTAAATTCCAAAAACAACTGACTACCTCCCTGAACTTGAAGGATACATTGTCCTCAATGTGTGAAATGATTAAAAAAACACAAATAAAGCATTACACAATGCAGAAAACACTACATAAACAAAAACATAATCAAATAACAACTAAAGAGAGGGTTAGGAAGCTTCTGGAGAGGTTAGTGATGGTGCTGATGGCATTAGGGATGGAATGTGAAGCCCCTAGATCTCCTAAGCTTTATGGATCTTCTTTTCTAGATAACATTGGCAATGAGCTATCATTTTCATTTGTTCATTCATCTGATCCAGTTGTCCTTGGCTCTTTTTATTTCTATCCATTAGAAGAGTGTACATCTTTTCCCAGCCTGCCTCCTCAAATTCTTCTCTTAAAGTATCATTAGAGTCAGGTGTAGGTCTAGAATTTTAATCTCCATCAGTGAATCTGTGTTTAGCTATAATACGTGTTCGAGGATCTCGGAGCTCCATGTTGTGCCATAGTATTTCCAAATGTCTCAAATAAGGAGCATCAAAATACTCACAAGAAATAGGGGTTAAACTGGTAATATCAATATTATAATGTTACACTTACGCAATTGCAAGTTATTCCATGCTTAGGTAAGTGCCCTTTATGGTCACATAATGCATGAAAGATTGAGAAAAATAGAAGAACATGCGAGGTTTAACCTTACCATTGATGTACCATAATAAAAATAACTCCTTAGATGAACATTTATTGCTTTGAGCTTTTGAAAAGATAGCATAACATATGAATTTATGCAGGAGCAAGTGTCTATGGCTACTAATGTGAGATTAGATGCATTATGAGCATTGAATTTAGGCAATTTATTCAAATAATTCCAATAGACATTAGTTGAGAAATCCCGATTTGCATCTTTTATCTGTGTTTTAGGAAAACCATTCGACACTTTCTCATCCAAACGATGTGCTTGGCCCTTTAATCTCAACCAAAACACACTAGGTTGATTAGATTCATAATGCAAGGATGTAATGAACTCAAGTGTAAATTCTAGAAAAATAGGGTAGTCCATATGCACAAATTGTTTCCAATCACCTTTTTGACATAATCACAACATTTTATCTTTGAGTCCTATCTCTTATAGCATATCAAAATCAAAATATCTTGGTGTAAGAATAGTCTTATTTATTAAAAGAACGTACCTATCACCCTCATCTCTCGAGAAGAAGGAGAAAGGAGCACCAAAATCTGTAGAAACATCCTTAGTGTTTCATCCTCCCAGTTTGACTTGAATAGGTGGAGTGGATTTCCTAACAACATACTTGATTCTTGGAGGCATGATGACCTAAAACCTACAAAAAATCATACATAAGGTGAGAAAATTTAATAAAGAAGCACAACAACCTATAGAGAGAGGAAGTGGAGTGAAGCATGGAGCAAATATGGAGAAGGAGATGGAAATCAACGCAAAATTGAAACTTTTATTGAAAAACCTAAGGGAACTTATAAGATTTGATGGAAATTTAGAGAAAAAATGAGTAGGGGAGTTTAAAAATAGGATGAGACTGCCAAAACTAGAGAGAAAAGGAAGTGGACGAAGAAAATGAGTGAAAAAGATATAAGGTTTTGGGTTGTTATAAGGAGGGGGCGAGATGGTGTAACCTCACCATGCACGATTATGCAGGTGCACTATCTTGAACTACAAGGTGCAAGAAGGTTTTGTCTACCTCGTGCATAAGCACGAGGGTGACAGGGAATTTCCTTAAATTTGCTCTATTTTTTGATGATTTGATCTCTTAGTTATAATTAACTCCTAACCTTCAAATTCAAGCTTTAGCATCAAAATCCACCTAAGAATCATCAATCAAACTCAAGAAAACACAATTGAAACAAAAGAAAAGATGAAGTGAATGCAACAAACAACCTACAAACTATAAAACAACACACTAAACAACATAAAACTCATTAAAACATGCTTCATTTAAGGTCATGAGCTTGACCAAACTTCAATTCATCATATGAGAGTAAAGGAAAGGAAAGAAATTACTTCCCTTCCATATGAGAGAACTTCTCCAAGGCAAAGCTTACAACAATTCCCATTGACCTTAAAGCGTTCACCCTTATTGTTCTCTAACTCTATAGCCCCATTATCAAACACTTTAGGTACCTTAAAAGAGCTGCTCCATCTTGACTTGAGCTTTTCGAGAAATAATTGAAGTCTATACTTGAATAAAACACCAAGTACCTCACTCTTAAACTCCTTCTTATTTATGTGAACATCATGCCACTTCTTCACTTTTTCCTTATACAACTTGCTATTTTCTTAAGCATTATACCTTAGCTCCTCCAATTCATCAATTTGCATCAACCTCTTTTCATTAGCTAGCTTCGAATCCATGTTTAACTTCCTAATTGCCCAATAGGCCCTATGCTCCAACTCTAATGGTAAATGGAAAGCTTCGCCATACACAAGTCGATATGGGGTTACCCCTATAGGTGTTTTGAAAGCTGTCTGGCAAGCCTATAATGCGCCATCCAACTTCAAAGCCTAATCTTTCCTTAAAGTACTCACTACCCTTTCCAAGATTTTCTTAAACTCCTTATTCACCACCTCCACTTGGCAACTCGTTTACGGATGGTAAGGAGTAGCCACTCTATGATGAACATTGCATCTCTTCAAGAGAACCTCAAAGGGTTTGTTATAAAAGTGACTCCCTCTATCACTTCTTATGGCTCTAGGCACCCTAAGTCTAGTAAAGATCTTCTTGATGAATTGTTGAACTACTTTACCATCATTTATTAGAGTAGCTATTGACTCAACCCACCTAGAAATATAATCAGCTTCAAAAAATATATAAGTGTTACCTAGGACGATGGGAATGGCCCCATGAAATATAAGCCCCACACATCGAATATTTCCATTTCTATAATGTTTAAAAAGTGGCATCTCATCCCTCTTCGAAAAATTTCCCACTCTTTAGCACCTATCACAACGCAACATAAAATCTCGAGCATCCTTGAATAAGTTTGGCCAATAGAATCCACACTCCAAAATACGAGCAGCCGTCTTGTTCACTCTATAATGCCCTACATAATGGGAACTATGACATTAAGTCAAAACTTTAGGCATTTTATCTTCAAGAACACAACTGTGAATTAAATTGCCAGCACATATCTTTATATAGCACAGGTTCATCTCAAATATAGCAAGAACATTGGAATAGGAAGCACTTCCTTTGTTGACGTGAGAGGTCAGGAGGAAGAATACCATCTAAAAAGGTAATTTGCAATATCCGTAAACCAAGGATAAAAAGGATTGACTACCATCATTAAAGCTTTATTAGGGAAGCTTTCCTTGATTTCCTCACCTTCTTTATAATGCC
>JAOXYD010224310.1:0-32330 GCA_028565735.1 Pinacopodium congolense
GAAAAAATGTGAAAATTAATATTCATATGTATGTAAATTATATTCTATTTATTGTATTAATTGATTGTTTAAGAGTTGAACTTAAGACATGCATAATATATACTGGATTATTTTGTAGATTTTATAAAGCTTAAGGACTATTTTATAAATTTAAAAAAATTTTCGATACCAATATCAATACAGGCCAATACTAGTGTAGTACCATTTTTAGGCAAAATCAGTACCGGCACGGTACTGGTATTCATTGCATTGATAAAGACTATATATATATATATATATATATTAATCATCTAGTAGATAATATCATTCCACATTATGTCCATAGATGACTATCCTAAAACTCAGCACAAACCAATAAAAATAACAAAAATGCATTTCCTTATATTTTTACGCCTTTCTCGTTAATTAAATGTTTACAAATGCACTGTATATGCAACATCCATATGTATAATCTATAAAATAAACTTGCAAGTATTTATTTACAATCTCTGCTAGATAAGCTTTACATTGATCATAATTTTCCTAAAAAACTCTTTTTTAAAAATTATAATTTGATAGAACTAGGATATTTTTAAATTATATTTATTGGTAGTAATTTTATTAATTTAATTTTTAACATAAAATTTCTTCTTTTTAATTTATAATAGTCTTAAGTCAAAATTGTAAATTAATTGTTTTAATTTAAAATTTATATTTTCTAACATAATTAAGAAACAATCATTTTGTATTCAATCCTAACAAGAAACATATTATATTGAAACTATTATTTATGTCAATAGGCTTCGTTATGATGTTCATGAGCTTTTTATTAAGAAACCAACTTAATTTCAGGAAAATTGTAACAATAAAGACTTCATTTCATTTTTATGAAAAACAACAAATTTCTTTGACTTCTAGTCAACATAAAGGACTAAATTCATACTTCTAAATGAAAGCATACTACAAATTTATTAATATAGCATATTCAATGCCTTCATCATTATCTTTTTTTAGTTTTTATTTGATCATTTACCATATTTATTATCCTTATGAATATACATCAATGACTTAAGTACTAATTTATTATTTTTTATTTTTTGACATATTATCTATATCTAATCATCATTTGAGATGCTAAAAAAATCCAATCTAAACTCATAAAAGGTAAACAATTATAATCTAGAGTATAAAAAACTAAAAAATTCACAAATAATATAAACTTATTCTTAATATGCACATGCAATTGTAGTATTTTCTACATAAAAATAATTTTCATTTTAACCCTTTAATTGTCATACACATATATGTTTATTTTTCTAAAAATTCCATCACATCTAGCAATTCATTACTTATTAGAAGCATTGAAAGTTCATTCCTTTTCATATCAAATAATATAATTAAAAAACAATATAGTAGAATTATAAATTATTTAAGGGGTTAAAATCACCACGGCCTCTTTTGTTTGGTCAATTATCATTTGGATCCCAGTGGTTTCAAAACTATTAAATAGGTTCATGAGATTTTTGATTTCCTTCACTTGTTATCTTTTATTAACTACATCCTATGTAGTCTGACAGAGTGACAAATAGAACTGTATGCGTACTTTAATGGATTCATGTGAAAGTGCCACTTAGCGATTAGGTAGAATTTTCTTCCTAGAACCAAAACAATGTTGTTTTGATCTGACATAAAATACCACCATTTTGATTGTTAATTGAAAATTTTGAGTTGATATTAAAATAACTTAATTTTTTTCATTGACAAAATAACTTCATTTTATGTCACTATGAGAAATTAAATTAGCATCTTTCTCTCATTTCCTCTTCTTTGTCATTGATAACATCTTTCTCCCATTTCATCCTTTTTTCATTATATTGGAATTTAGATCTTCTCTGCATTTGTCTGAGTTCGCATCTGTTAGCGTTGATTTGGGCAACTCCTATTCAAAGTATTATAATTTGGTTCCTCCCTCCTTCCTTTGTTTCTTTATCACATTAGGCCTCATCTTTATCTCCATCTCTATCTCATATCATTTGGTTTAGTTGATCAAATTCATCTTCTGAAAATGCCTACCATGGAAATTATATTTACTGCACATGTTTGCTCATGTAGGAAATATGTAGGGCATTTAAGGTTGTTTGGTCAAAGGTGTCATTTTAAAGCTTGTTTGGTTTGTATGCTTTTTTTTTTTCATATCTTTTATTATGTAATTTCATCATATAAGCCTTAATCCATCTAAGACTGAGGATGCGAACCGAGTGTTTAAAATTTTTTCTTTAAACTAAGGAATTAAGCCACCTAAATTAATTCTAACTATGTGTAATACTTAAATTAATATTCAACTTATATGTTATGCAAAATATATCAAATTCAAGAAATTATCAATCAATCCAATATGCATAAACTGAAAAGGATAGAAAGATAAGGATAGAATAATATTTTTATAAAGGTTTAGCTAACCAACTTTAGCTTACATCCTTTACCAACACAAATGTTGGAATTTGATTATATCAAATCCATTTTAGGGTGAAGACAATCCCTTGCAATAATATTCATTCTATAAAGGTCATGAAGGGCAAACCAATAATTTTGCTTAAAGGTGAAGAGTAACCCAAATCTAATCTCTTCAATTGAGTGAAGAGGAACTTAATACATCTTTCTTTATGAGTGATGAAGAGTAACCTCTTATTGAAATTCAGTTTCAAGAACATTTACCCCCCCAAAAATAACCCTCAAAATCAAGCTCTTAAATTTCATAACACTTTCGAACACTAAGTTTGATCAAATTAGTGCAAAGAGGGCTCGAAGAATGCAACAAATGCATACATAAAAACCAATATTTTCTCTATTGTTCATTTAATAAGCAAAATCAATCCAAGTCAATTTCAATGCTCTTATAAACATCAATAATGCATAAAAATTGCTCTAAAACCCTTAAGCACTATTTATGAACTTCCTAATCTCCCTAGCTATTGGAAGCATCAAATAACCATTACATAAAAAAAGGTTAAACTAGCCATTACAGACATTCTAAATAAGCATCAGTCGACCTATGGCATAGATAGGTCAAAATCCATACATTGGTCAATTTATTTTAAAGCACTAGTTGATCTATAGTTGTGAAACAAATATTTCCAGTGTTATGTACCACATAAAATCTATATAAAACCAATTTAAATTAATTGAAAATTAATTCAAACAACTTTCAATAAGATTCAATCATCTCAAATAATTTTTAGTACCAAAACATCACAATTAAATTAAAAAAATAATTTATTCCTTAGTTTATGACAAATTAACCAAACTTTGAAACTTTTGGTTCTAAACTAATTCATAAACATTTCATACACATTATAAACTTGTTTATTTTTCTTTAAGAACGTCACATACAAGTTTTAAAATGCTTTTCAATGCTGTTAAAATAGCCAAATTAATTTAATTGACTAAAACATAAAACATGCCTTGGTTATTGAAAGCTTTCATACTTGATAACTTCAAACCTTTCTAAAAGTTTCCAAAACTTTCTCAACCAATTCGACAACTTTCTTTTCATCCAAAGAAAAATTCATAAAAGCTATAGAACTTCTTAAAAGTTGTTTTAGACACAAGACATTCTAGTTAACCTCAAAAGAAAAATATGTCTTGGTTAAGGAACTTTTTAGTTTTAAAAAATTTCATAACTTCTCCAAAGTTTTAAAAAAATCATTTAAAAGAATTTCTAAAATTTCTAAACAAAAAAAATTAATACACAAACTTCACTCAACGAAAATTAAACACACTTAAACAAACTTAAACAACCTCGACCAGGTTATAAACACTTGACTCATCAAGAGGAACACTTTAAACACAATTTAAATAATTTCCCATGGGTTATAAAACTTTATACCTGTATGCCATTTTAAACCAAATCCTATTATGCAAATGCCATAAAAAATTAACCAAATTCTAAAAATTAGACAATGCTCTTATATGTCAATAAACTTGCAAAAGTGAGCCTTTTCAAGCATTGATAAAGATCAAGACATGTTTACATACCAAAATATAATCTTAAAACTATTCAATATTGGTCTTCACTCTTGATTTTCTATTCTTTATCCTCTCATCAATACTTGCTTCATTTCCATTTTTCTTCATGAATTCCATGTTGCCATTATCAAAACCATAAAAAATAATCCCATTAATAATAAAAAATATTTTGTCATTATCAAAACCAATGATTATAGCTTTCCTTGATTTAATAATCTTCCTTTTTTTATGATGACAAAATATATGATATTAAGGCCATATATAATACAAACACATATATAAAAAACATTTCAACTAACATGCTCCATGCATTATAAAATGATATCACTCTCCCTCTTTTTACTTAAAATTCATGTCTCTCCTTAATATCACATAACATTCTCCCTTTTTTGACATCATAAAAAAGAATATCAATTGTCAATGAAAATATGCAAATTGTCATTAAGTAAAAAATAATTGCCAAGAACTCCAATAATAAGTGTTTTCATTAAAAAAAATTACATCAATTAATTCTCAAATCTCTCATAGCCATGCATAAATCTTTTAAAAAGGCTAATCTTTCTTCCTAAAAATCATGTAAACATTTCTTCCCCTTAGATTATGCATTCTAAAAATTTATTCCACCCTAAATGTATGTATTTATGGATAATAGGATAATAAAATATGAAAAGGTATTAAAATTATAAAATATATCACAAAACATATGTTATGCATTTTTATGCTTCAAAAATTGTAAAATTTCCTACATTATGCATATTATGCATCAGAACTCCTACTTTCCATATTTATGCACCAAAAACACATGTTTTTTTTTTAAATTATGCATATTATGCATTAGAAAACATACACTTTACATGAAGAACACATAATCACATATTATGCCATAGACATGTAAATCATAAACATAAATATACCTTCTATATGAAACAACTAATATCATGTTAATTTTTTTTTTAAAAAAATAGTTTAAATATGCTAAAAGGTGTACTTCTCCTAAATTTATGCATTACGAAACATATAACCACATGAGGAAAAGTGTAATTCTTAAAACCTTTTAGAAATATTCTCAATTTCAAAGATGTTGTCACTTGTAAAAATGATACCACTTGTAAAAATATGATACCAATATAAAAACTAATTATATGTAACTTATGCATTGCATCAATTTGAGAAAAAAAATTATGCAGAAACTCTAATACTAATTGTAAATAATATCAATGTAAATTACACCAATTTTAAATGACCACCCTTTAAACTCATGCAACATCCTTTTTCAAATCATATAAAGATTTTAATATAATGTAAGAAATTCAAAAGTCATTATATTTTCTTATGTAATAGATATCCATAAACTCATTCAACAAATTTTCTACACAAAACCAATATGATAATGGCATCATTCTGAATTCACCCACATGTGATGAAATATGTACAAAGATAAATTTGATAAAGTATAAGCACAAAAGTACATGCTTTTTACATCACCTCTTGATACCAAATTCTTTTCTCTTCACCTTTTTAATAATATGCTTGGTAAGCTCATATGAGGACTTTATGATAAGTTTTCAATGATGGAGATACCACTTTATACTTCTTTTTCTTGACACTAATTGATACTCATTAACGTTAATTTATAAAATAAAGAATTAATGCATTTTAGGTAACCCACATTCACTTCAGTCCTTAGGAGTTAGTCTTAACACCTTTTTCTACCCATATCCTTAAGGGTTTTCTACACATCCTATGTTTGGAAAAGCAAAATTTTTCTATATGCCTAATAATACCACAAAAGTAACAAGTTAAATGTGCATAATGAAACCTATAGTTTTTATGCTTAAATGCATTTCTCTTATCATAATGAGCTCTCTTAGGATGATGATAAAACTTTGGTTATATATGAAATGTGTTCATAGGATTATGTTGTTGCATATGGGACCTAAGAAAATGCATCACACTATATTGTCTAATAGGGGGCCTAAAGTCATGCCTATTCTTCTCATAATGATATGGCCTCCTAAGAGGTGGATATGACATGCTCCTTGTATTTTGAACATGTATATGTAGATAACTACCATGAACCTTGACATTATACCTAAAATGAGGCCTTTTATTATGCTTGTTAACATTTCTAGGTCTCCTATCCATAAATGTCCTCTCTTGATAAAAATGGGACCTAAAATATTATTTAAACATGTCTCTAGACTTATAAACATGCATATGAGGAGCATGGGGATGCGTAAAGGCTATTTGCCTTAATTGAGGCCTATATGCATCATTAGGAATTTTTACATTTCTAAAGAAATTATGCCTATTTTTGCTTGAATGCAAATCCTTCCTAATTTTGATTTGGACCTATAAATGAATTCATGATGACCTTTCCTAGAAGGTGGTCTAGATGATCATGCAATATTTTTAAAAGAGGGCATAGGCATAATTTCATCTACTAATTTTTTTCCCTTTTGTAAAAATAGCCTTTGCATTATTACACACACTTCCTTGAGTGTATCTTAAACCTTACATATCATTAGAATCCCTTTAGGCTCTAAGCACACAATCTAATTTCTCTTTGTCGTTTGTGAAATTTTATAAACATTCCTTGAGGTCATTGCCTTCAATGCCTCATTTTCATGCATCAAATCATGTTCATTATGATTTTCATCAACCACACTCTTAGATTCTAACATAACATGCAATCACTCTTTATCCTATCATTTGCTAACATGCATTCATTCCCAAATTCTAACATGTCATACATTTCATTCTTATGCATGTATTCATCCAATTTCTTCAAAACTTCCTTATGCTTGGAAGAAAGCTTCTTCCTTTTCAAACTCACAACCAAAATACATTTAACTAACTCATCAAATGACCATTCATCACAATAACTATCACCATCATCATTCTTATCATAAGTTTGAGAGCTAAAAGGTACCTCGTTACCTTCACTTTGAAGATTTGATGGAGATAGAACATTATCCTCCTTTATAGTCAACCATATATAAACTTCTACCTCTTTCTTTTACTCGTTTTCAACTTTTTCTAAGTTATTTCCTCCTATAAAAATGTCTTCCAACCTACTCCAAATTTCATTTATTGAAATGAACATAGAACTTTATTAGTTATACAACTATCTTATGCATTAAATAGAACTTGCATGAACTTTTAATTTAAGGAAATAACTTCCATATCATTTGTAAAAGTACAGAGGTCATTGTAGTGTCTTGGCTCATAAAAAAAACGTCATCCTAATTTTCCAATCCAAGAAGTCATTTCGATTAGAGAATGGTAGTTTATATACATCTAACCCCTCTTGATCAAAACTATAATTAAAATGTGGCATATTAAATCTTTTCTCACAAATTTCGTTAGAAATTTTGGCAAAAGTGAGAACTTACTCTAATATCATTTATAAGCCCTATGGCACTAGGATTGGGGGAGGGAAATGAATAGGGTATTATTTATTTATTTTTAAACAAGAAACTTAAACCACTTAAATTAATTCCAACATATTTAATCACTAAACTAATATTCAACCTATATGTTATGCCCATTTTTATGCCAAATAAACTAAATTTAAGCAATTATCAATCAATCACAATATGCATAAACTTAAAGGTTATGGAGAGAAGGATCCATCAATATTTTTTGTAAAGGTTTGGCTAACTAACTTTAGCCTACATTCTGTCCCAACACAAATCTTAGAAATTAGATCAAATATTCTTTAGGGTCAGGAGTAACCCTTACAACAATATTCTTTCTATAAAGGAGGTGAAGAGTAACCTAGCAATCTTTCTTAAGGGTGAAGAGTAACCTAAATACAATATTTTTTCCAATGGGTAAAGAGAAAACTAATATAAGATCTTTCTTTATGAAGGGTGAAGGGTAACCCCTTATCAAAAGTCAATTTAAAAAGCCTAAATCCTAATAATAACCCCCCCTAAATCAAGCTCTTAAATATAAACACCAACCTTAATCAAACTAATGCAAACAAGTATCAAACAATGCAACAAATGCACGCACAAAAACAAAATTTCTCTAATGCTCATTCAATGACCAAAATCAACCAAAATCACTTTCAATGCTCTTATAAACATCAATAATTCTTAAAAATTGTTTTATGACCCTCAAAACATCTATTTTATAAGCTACCTAAGGTTCCTAACCATTTAAAGCATTAAATAAATGTTACACTAAAACAAAAAATTTTATTAGTTGTTAGAGATATTTCAGACAAGCACTGGTCATCTTATACTATAGATAAGTCAAATTATGACTAGTCGACCCATCTAGTACACTGGTTCACCTATATGTAAAAACCCAAACATTGGTTGGCCTATTTGAAAGCACTGATCAACCTGTAGTTATGTACAAACATTTTAGTGTTCTGCACCACATGTTTCTACATGTAAAATCCATCCAAAATTAATTCAAATCAATTTCAAAATGATTTAAAAAACTTTGAACAAGATTCAATCATCTCTAAAGTAATTTTTAGTACCAAGATATCACAATTAAGTTCAAAAACAATTTATTCCTTAGTATAGATTAACCAAACTTCAAAATATTTGGTTTTAAACTAATTCAAAAACAATTCAGACATATTCCAAACTGTTTCTTTTGCTTTAAGAACATAATACACAAGTTTTAAAATACTTTTTAAGGCTCTTTGAATAGTCAAACTAATTTAATTAACTCAAATAAAAATATGAATTAGTTATTGAAAGCTTTCATATTTAATAACTTTAAACCTTTCAAAACATTTCAAAAAATTTATCAACCAATTTAGGCACATTATTTTCATCCAAAAATCAATTCATATAAGTTTAAAAACTTCTCAAATAATGTTTTAGACATCAAGACATTTCAATTAACCTCAAAAGTAAAATATTTCTCAGTTATGAAATATTTTTAATTTTAGGTAGTTTCATAACTTTTTTAAAGTTTCAAAAAATCATTTCAAAGAATTTCTAAACTTTGTCAAAAAAATGTTTTTCACACACAAACTGCAATCAACAAAATTTAACACTTTGATTCATTAAGACGCATACTTTAAAAACAATCTGTAAAATTTCCTTTTATTATGAAACTTTATAGCTATATGCCATTTTAAACCAAATCCTATTATGAAAATGCCATAAAAAAACATGAAAAAAATAGAACTTATACAATGTCTGTATATAAATGAACATTCAAAAGTGAGCTCTTTCAAGTATAGATAGAAATCAAGATAAGTTCATACACTAAAACATAGTCGTAAAACTATTTAACCTTGATCTTCACCCTTGATTTTCCATTCTTCATCATCTCGTCAATGCTTGCTTCATTTGCATTTTCTTCATGACTTCCATTCTCCTTAGGCTCCAACATGTATGCATGCATAACTTGCACATTTCTTTCTTTTCAACTGCATAAAAACTAATCCCTTTAGCAATAAAAATGTTTTGTCGTCATAAAAACCAATGATTGGAACCTCCATTGGTTTAACACATTAAAAACAATATTGTTCATTAGAGTTTTACTTAAACTGGTTTCATCATCTTTTCCTAAACAAAACATAAAATCTCCCATTTTTTTGGAGGCATTACGAATTCTAGGTTTATTCAAGGTGTAGATGCATTATAATTTTAAATCCCACTCACATACCTATATGGAACAGTACATTTTGGATATTGAAGGTGAAAGGAATATCCTGCAATATTTATCTAGTTTATAGAATTTTCTCTAATTTAATTCAAAGGATAGAGAGTTCTCTAATTTTTTTACTTTTTCTATTTTTCAATTAATGCTTATTTTTTTTGTTTGTAGTGTTTTCACCAAAAGTGGTTTTAGGTTACACAAGTCTATTTTATCCTCCCTCTTTACCAACCTCTTCTACATAATTTTGCAAGTTTCCTTTAATAAAAGATTTGTAAGTTTTAGCCTATCATTTTAGTAACCATATTAGAGCATGCCACTTGTAAGACTCAAGTCCTATCTCATAATATTTTCCCTTTTATTTCTGTGCTTCAAATAACATGTATCAAAGTAGCGGGAGGATTGAGATAGTTACCATTTAGTTTCCTTTATATATACTATTTCATGTTTTCTAATGACCAAGTAGGTGGAGTAACTACCTTTTTTCCATGACAAAATGGAAACTAGTTAACCAAGTATACACAAAACATGAGTTTTTAGTTTTATTTAACTAGGTCATTGCACATTTCAGAACACAAGTTAGTTAGCAACGTTTCTTAAATTCCTAGAATTTCTTCTTACATAAGGCATATGATAGTGTTTTTATAAATGTTTATAAGACTTCTATTTGATTTTATAAGGAATGTTTTAATCTGAAATCTATTTTTGCAATCCTTATTTAACAAAAGAAAGTTTCATGTAGAATTTATGTGATGCAAAATTTGTGTTTGCTGCCATTATATTTGTTTTATTATGCATCAATGTTATGTATTCTACATTATAGCTTATATAATGGATTCTTCTTCTAACACTACAGCAAACGTGCAAAAGTAGCTTTATCCTTTTTTTTATTATGGATTTCAGGCTTCAATGAGGGCATCTTGGAAAGTTAAAATCCCTGGGGTTAGTTTTATGTATATGTAAAATATCAAATACTATTAATTAAATAGTGATATGTTGCAATGATATATTTTATGATATAAAAAGTTTTTAATTGTTTACATGTTACGGCAATGACGGTTGCAATTTGCACTTCACATAGTTAAGAAGCATTGAGTTCTTATCCCATTAAGGGAAGGAATAAGATGATCGCCAAAATTGCACTTCACATAGTTAAGAAATGAGGCAATTGGATTCTGCCATCGATGCTATTATTTTGGTTATTGCCTAGAATTGCCATAGGCATGTATTTGAATAAGATATGGCATTGAATGTTAATTTCATCATAATAAGACCAAATATATTAATATTTTGTAATGTGTATTGATAGCATCCTATTTATACATCTTTTAAGGATGTTTTTGTAATGATTATCTTATGTTTGAGGGTTAATTCTATATGATTTAGATGCATCTTTAGTTTATTCTTGAATAAGATGTTGCTTAAGTTGCTTTGGATTATTATGTATTTTTTATAGGATTTTGGGGGGCAATTGGTTGCAAATTTAGAGTTATAAGTGATGTGGAATCAATTCAAGAAGCAAAAGTATCAAATTAAGGAGCTCCACAACAAATTTCATGGCTAACATATGAATGATAAAGAATGCATCAAGAGAAGAGTAAGAGAAGCTGAAACAAGTACTAACTTAAGTGCGAGGGAATTTGGTGAGTGATTAGATGCACTTATAGAGTTGTAATTGTTATGGAATCAGTTTTAGAAGTAAGAAAATTATGTTATTGAGTTCCATACAAAATGTCAAGGCCAAATAACAAGCAAAAAAAAAAGTTATAACAAAAAGTTCAAGTCAAATTTTAAAAAATTTGGAAATGGGTCGGTGAACCATGAGCAGACCCACCCCTGTGAGTCTACTTGTGGTTTTTGGACATAAAGATCCATGGTCAAACCCATGGTCATGGCTTTGCCCATGCTATAGTGCCACCCCTTATGTATTTAAGTGTTTTTAGGGTTTTTCTCATGGTCTTTGATTCCTTAAAGGCCTAAAGCACTCACTAAGACCTTAAGAGTGATTCCTAAGCCATCTGAGAAAGGATTTGAGTAATATTGAAGGAAGGATTTGGATCAAACACCAAGAAAGTGAAGATTAGGATTGGTTCTCTAATAATAGCTATATAGGAGTTAAAGGATTCAAGCACCATGAACATTATCCTTTTTTATCCTATCTCTATTTATAATTGTTGTTATTGTTTTCTTTATATTTAGGAACTAATACTCTTATACGATTTAAGTTTTTATCAATTTTGGGATGTTCTATGTCATTTTTTTCTCGATTGAATTTTAAATTTTCAGATTTTTATTGGATTTATTTATAGAATTAATGACATTGGTTTTGAATATTATGGGAATGTAAACTTCAATTTTAATGGTGTGATTACTTATGTTTAGATTGAGAAATCAAATGTATGAACTAGATCAATCCATAAACAATGAATCTTACATAGAGACCTAGATATAAGCTTACATAAGATGTCCAGATTAGGGGTGAACTTAGTCGAAACAATAGGTTCCATAGAGCGCATCAAAGTATTCAATTAATATCTTGAAATAGAGAGAAATTTCATTTAATTTATCTATTTGAATATAATTATATAACTCGAGAGAAAGTATACTTTAAATTCGAGAACCTATAGTCCAAGAATATCTAGAAAATATGTTTAATTGAGGTTGAATGATGGATACATACACATCCTAGAGGGATTAACTACCTAAATCCTAGCTGCATTATTACTTGTTAATTCTTATGAATTTGTTATTGGATTTTTCTTTAGTTATTTTGTTTATTTTCATTAGTCAATTAATTAATCAATTATCTTTTAATAGATTGGATAATAAGGATAAGAATTCTCCAGTAATCGTGATCTTTAAGGGTTGACAACTTAGGCTCACAAAGCTATACTACTTAACAATAGGTGCACTTGCCTCATTGTGTGTTTGATGTTGTTTATTGGTGATTTTTCAGTTTATATTTTTATTTAAAACTTAGGCATGCTTAGTAGACATCAGTACATAGGCATGCTTGGTTCATAACATATATTAAACTACCTTTATAATGACTATGGCTTTTAAATTAAATATGATTTCACTACTTTCCAAATTTACTTTCATGTTTCTAATGTAGTTCAAATTTGCTTGTTTATATATCTATTTTGTCATCAAAATCTACATAAATTTGGTTTTGTCTAATGTAACTACATAATCTATTGCATATGCATATTTTTTAAGCTATAAAAACTAATGCAGATGTAGCTCTAGAGGTTGTAAAAACTATGGATGCAGTTGTAACAAATACATATATAGCTACAAAAAACTAATTCTACACATTAAATTTAGTGGTTGTATTTTCAAATTAATTATAAAAAACTTGAGGCTAATTCATAATTCTACTACACAATAACTCAAACATTCTTTACCCTTGAAATCATGTACCTATCTAACCAGTAACATCAACAATAATCACAATAATGATGCAATATGCCTATCAAATACATATGTGATTATAAGGTAAAACTAAATAACTATAAGGATGCTAGGAAATACAATTTTAAATGTTATAAAATTAGTAACTAAAAGAAATGAGACAAATGGTAACTAAGTTTCAATTTTATATGTTATATTTCAAAGAGAAATGAGAAATATCAAGATATAAAACCTCTCCTAATAATATCATAATCATTGCTCTTCACTTCATGTAAAAAACTACTAATAATCAAGAGAAATGAGAAATATCAAGATATAAAACCTCTCCTAATAATATCATTGTCATTGCTCTTCACTTCATGTAAAAAACTACTAATATTCCATGTAGTTAATCTACATTTGTTAAAATTTATAGTATTTGATGTAACCTTCTAATAATAGCTTTTAGTATGAACTTTTAAGAAAAATAAGCATCATATGCCTCCTTGGAAAACGTTTTATATTAGAACATTCATTTAGCAAAAATTAAAAATATATTACATTACTATGCAAGTTAGTTAACATTATTCTTAAAGTAGTAAGGAAGTATTGACACAAAGTCTAAAAAAAAGCAATTGATAGAACAAATATTTTAAGTTATCAATATTTATTCCATAATATAATTATGCCCATCTCGTAATGTTTTAATTTAAAATGCTTCACCATTTTTTGTTATACCTATATGGATGCTCCACCTATATTCCTTCTTACATTCCATAATCACTCTCAACTTTTCATTATTTTTATGCTGTAATAAAATCCATAGTCCTTTAATGTCATTCTAAATGTATTTATTAAACCAAATAATATCCTTTATTTGAGTTTAGTTTTAGATACAACACTAGTTGATGCACTGAAATGAGGGTATTTGGGTTTCTTCTCTTATCATCTAAACTTTCACACAAACTACCTATGCCATTATCATCAACTTCTAAGTAATGGTTATCTAAGTCAATAAATGGAACATCTTCATTTAGACAATCAAAAAGTCATAGGTCACCTGATCAAGAAAGTATGCCAAGTTACTATTTTTAGAAGAGTCTTCATTATTAAATATTGAGCCATCTAAGTCCTCAATTATTTCAACTGGAATATCAATTAAGGGATCATTATCAATAGACAATTAGGTTACTTTTCCCTATCTAGGTAAACTTCAATTGTCTTTTGTTATGTGCATATTATTAAGTTAGTCATCATGTTATATCATCATCATTTCTAAATGGTTTCAAATCATCCTCAAATCATTCATTTAGGAATTTGTACATAAATTCCCATAGTTGCTTATAGCCTAAATTTTTGACATTTAACTTTACTAATTTTATATCATCTATTACACCACCAAAACTATCTTTTTCTCGACCTTTATATTTCATTACTGAGTCATTCCTGAAATAATATCTATACCAATAATCAAACCTAATTATTGAATCAAAATGTCTTTCTATGATTAGAGCTTCTCAACCTATCAAGCATAAAAGACAACATGATATTATTTAAATTAGATAAAAACAAATTTGTATTTATTAGGAAAATTGTTATACACTTATTATGGAATGAATAAAAAGATTGCTACGATTATTTGAAGATTCTTACCTTAATTCAGCTTAAATAAAACATCATTATTTTATTATCACTATTATTAATGTATCAATGAGTGTCACATACTTGATAATGGAAAGCAATAATAGAGATCATATTAAAACATAATTACTGACAACTTCATATATTTGTATATGAAAAATTCATAGTGGAAAGCATATTAAACCATACTTATTAATGAGTATGTTATATAAAAACAAAGCTATCCTTAAATGGTCACACATGGTCCCATGTTCCACATATGAAACCCACTAAATAATTCAAAGGGTTCAAAGCCATATTCTTAGCATATTCCTGGAAAATGAAACCTATTACCTAATAAAAAAAACATAGTAACAAATGTGCTAAATATCTCACACTATATTTAATAAATATAAATATTCATAAACTATCTATAGTAATTTCTTGGTTATGAAGGGGATGTCAGTGGCAGAGGAGAACCAGAAGACCAACGAGTCACTGATGGGAAGGAGAATGAAAAACTGGCAAATGGAGGAGGAGATGGTAGGTAAAAGGAAAGTAGAAAGAACAATGGGCTAGAGGAGAGGTCAAAAGGGAGCATAAAGAAAGAAATTAAAACTACATCATTTTATATATAAGCAAAACAAAGTCATTTTAATATTGAAGTCAATAGCATCTGCCACTGGACCAAAATGGTATATCTTTGGTCATCATCAAAATGAAGATTTTTTATCCTAAATAATTTACTAAATTTAATAAAACAATGAATTTGTTTTGATAATAACCAAAATGGCATAGTTTTGGTTATAAAGAATTAGTTTTGCCTTAATTCTCGCTCCTCCCTTGGTTATAAAGGATTATTTTTGCTTTATTTCTTACTCCTCCCTTCTGATCTCTCCACTCACCACTGTAAGTTCTCCTTTTAAAATTTTTTAATTTGCCACAAAACTATTGTGTTCTAGTGAATCCTTAAGTGGGCTTTCTTATTCTTCACTGTTAAAAATCTTGGGAAAATATATAGTGTTTTAGGAGGCTGACAATGTGTTCAAGATTATGTGAAGTGCTTGCTTTTGAAGCCCTTAGTGTTCTTATTAGAGCTTGTGTAGATTTTGGATTGGATGATATGACTCTTGAATTATATCATGCTATTGTTTATAACCATAATTATATGCCTAATTTCTTTATTTAGAATGCATTTTTTGATAAGCTAGTAAAGGCTAAAGAAATTGAACATAATTTCAAAAAAAGGCCAAATTTGATCAAGATACGAGATATTGAACATTATAGTAAGTGCACGTAAGTGAGAGAGTATGTGAAGTAAGTTAATTCAAATTTTTATTACTAACATATTCTTTTGTGAAACCAACATGACTAGTAGTGCACTTACATGGAGCTTAAGTGTTTATGAAAGCTATCTAATAACATTTTAAAGCTTTTAATATATGATTAGCATGGAGACTTAGTCTAGATATAGGTTTCTCAACGTGCCCATGTTTGAGGGCAGAGAAGGGGAGATTTTAGAGTATTAAGAGCTTAGCTTGAGTAGAGGAGTGAAAGCAACTGCAAGGTTAAATAGTAGTATGGTGGCTATTAAGATTCTCATTCGGGCCTTTTAGAGGGGAATGATCCTAGGTTGTACTTTGAGTGGGAGTAAAAGGTAAGGCATTAATAAAGGTATATTCTAATGAGATTTTAAGATATCATTTGACATATTTTCAACCCTATTTTGATGTTGAACTGCCTAATTTATGTATATCATTAGCTAAACATGGATAAGAAAATGGTTAAG
This sequence comes from Pinacopodium congolense, assembly GCA_028565735.1. Taxonomy (NCBI): domain Eukaryota; kingdom Viridiplantae; phylum Streptophyta; class Magnoliopsida; order Malpighiales; family Erythroxylaceae; genus Pinacopodium; species Pinacopodium congolense. The sequence goes on from JAOXYD010224310.1 coordinate 16,442, forward strand.
GTTACAGTTAGAAGGAAAAAAAATTACAAGGTAAAAAGTCATAGTTTGAGTTATAGTAGTGATTTAGGCCATGAAATTCACCCGAGAGTCAAGGAAACACTTCCACAACCTTCCTCATGGTTGTGATACAAATTGTGCATGTCACTATGAAGATTTTAACCCATAACGACTAGTATCAACAGCATCATTGTATGTACTATTTATCGTCTTTATAGAGAGAAACTGGAGATAGAACATAAACAGGGACTTAAAATGAACTTATGTTCCTTGATATTATGGCCATTAATGTCCTTAAAATGTGTTCTAACGTGGATTTCAAATTATTGAAACCTAATTAAGATGTATTCAAGTAACATTGGGAGACTAAAAGGGAAATTTTTTGGTAACTTCTTGGATTTTCTTTGACCTTAGTTCTAGGTTTCAATTTTCTTTCCCTCTATCATTTTATTGGTAAATAGGATTTATAGGAGTTAAATTTTAAGAGGAAAATCAACATTAATAGACACTTTACATTACTAGTTTCTTTTATTATTTTTATTGTTTTATTGTATTATAATTAATTTCTAAACTCTTATTCAAGCCTTTGATTTCAATTAATTCAATTATTGAACCATTCAAGTTTCATTGTCAATATTTTTGTTCATTAATTATGAGTTCCTTAATTTTAACAATTGTTTTCTTTAATTGCAATATATCAGGTTAAAATTATTTTGGTTTAGAGATATTAAAAGGGCTAGGAGATTTCAATTGTGATATGAGAATTGAGTTAAATTATTGTTTATCTATTTATTGGGATTTTGTATTCTTTTTTTATATCTTTATTTCATTAGTTAAATTTTCAGTTTATATAAATTGAGTCAAAACAAGGATTTTATTTAGTAATGGAAATAGTAAAAACTAGACCAATTTTTGTGAGATTGGCCTTGACTCACCTGACTATATTGTTAGGTGGATAAAGTTCGGTTAATTTTGGTGGCCTACAATAGCCATATCAAATTTTGGTGCCACTGCTAGGAAAATAGCATCATTGTTTGATTATTTCTTTGTTTTATGTAATTCTATTTATTGACCTCCAAATCTTTGCTTGTCTTTGTGGGTCTTATAATTCTTCTAAGTATGTCTTATAATTCTTCTAAGGAAATAAAGGAATTCTCATTCCTTTGTTTAATCCATTTTCACATTCTTTGGGGGCAAATTGTACATGACTTTAAGATCTCACATTAGTTCTAGTTCAACACATACCTTTACCTAGAAATGAAAGTTCTCCATTATTAGAGGAGGAGCTTGAAGATAATTTTGAGCAATCTATCTATGAAATTGCAAAACCAATGTTTTAAAAACCAACACACTTTGAAGGGGCTTACTACTCCCATTTTTATTTCTAATTTACTTTGTATTAATTATCTTGATAATGAACCTAAACTTGAAATCAAACTTGGATTAATTCCTACATTGCCTACTTTTTTAGATTTTCATTCTTTAGGTGTTGACTATATCACTTTTATGAAAAAAGTCTTGAAAGAGTTTTATATAGCATGCTCAGGGGGTGAAGCCTATTGGTATCATATTTGATCAACTGAATTTAAAAGCTTTTCATTATGCCTTGACTGATGTTGTTATAGAGTGGTTGTACGATCTACAAGCAAGATTTGTCACCACATGGGATTTGATATAATAAGTGTTTTTGGAGAAGTATTTTTAGGCATCAAGAGTAATAAATATCAAAAAGAAAATTTATGGTATTAAACAATATGTAAGAGAGTGATTACATGAAAATTGGGAACACTTTAAGAAGCTTTATAATAGTTGTCATCATCATAAAATTAGTGAGAAACATATAATACAATATTTTTATGAGGGAATAATGCCTATAAATAGAATATGATAGATGTAGCAATTGATGAGGCATTGTTAGATAAGAAATTAAATGATACAAAGAAGTTGAATAATTATAGCATCGAATTCACAATATTATGGAAATGGATACATCATATCATCTTCTACAAATCATGGTAAGGAAGTAATCATCTCAAAGTCAGAGTGGAAAGTAGCTAAATCTCACGTTCTTAGTAAAGTAAGTGGTTATTGGTAAAGGACAGGTTATATGTGCGTAATTTGCTCCTTCTAAGGCCATCTTATTATCATGTGCTCCACATTATAAGATGAGTAGCAAGTACATGCAATTGGAGGATCCTAAACACAATAAATGAGATATGAGCATTATGCTTTCACTTATAATCTAGGGTAGAAGGATTATCCTAATTTTAGATACAAGAACACCCAAGGAAGTGGTTCAAATTTTAGACATTTTTCAACCAATTAGTAGTAAGGGTCCAATTCTCCACTACGATTCTAGCAAGTTCAATCACAATTCTAACCTAGACCTCCATCTCAGCAACCACTATAACAAACTAGTGGAAAGTCATTAGAAGAGATAGTGAATAACATTAACACTCTTAGATTCCAAAAAGTAACAAGAAATAGTTTAAATAATTTAGAGAATTAAGTGAGCCAATTGGTAGATTCTTTGGGAAAATGGAAAGCTCAAGGTTCTACAAAAATTCCTAGCCAAATAGAGAGAAAGGAGAATGCATATGTTATTTCTTTATGGAGTGGAAAGTAGTTGAAAAGACCTAAGAAGAAGAGGGAAGAGCAAGTGAGATGCCAAGAAGAGTAAGAGTGAACTGTTTTGAGTAAAAGGAGGATGAAAAACCTCCTAAGGTAAGTGATACACCATCTATTTCTACTAACCAAGTTTCTATATGTAATCGATATACCCTTTATTGTTACTAACCAAGTTTCTATTCCTTTTCGTAGAAGGTTAGCAAAGAAAAACAACAAAAACAAGAAAAAAGAAATCCTAGAAGTTTTTTAGCAATTTATGTTGAACATACCTTTACTTGAAATTATTAAGCAAGTGTCACTATGTAAAGTTTTTAAAGGATTTTACATAAACAAGGAAACAATAAGTGGAGATAAAAAGGTTAGCATAAGAAAGATTGTGTCAATTGTCTTACAGAAGAAAATCCCCTCCCACTAAAATGCAAGGATATTGGTATGTTCACTATCCTCTACAGAATAGATAACATGAGCTATGAAAGATGTTTGTTGGATTTAGGAGCTTCTATAGATGTAATGCCATTTTCTATTTTCAAAGCCCTTAATTTAGAGAAACTTGTATTATTACTCAACTCGCAATATAAAATTTGGTGTAACTGTCATAAGCCAGCAAATAATAACCTAAATTACTCTCCTAACTATGTAGTAAGGTAATTTAGGGTTGATCTACAAAACACTGTCTATTTTTTTCTATTTTTAATGTTAAATAAAACCCCTAATTTAATTAAAATTGAGATAAAATAAAAATATAACTAATGAAATAAACATAAATAAAAATAAGAATGAAACTATCAAGAAATAAATAACTAAGATTACAAATAGATCAGAAGATATTTTTGCGACTTTGGAAAGATAATTGATCATTGAAAATAAATAAAATTGCGTCCTAACTAAGATGTTAACCTATAGATACGAACAAGCTCTTGTATCTTAAAGTTTCTCTAATTATAGGTAAATCTAATAAGCTCTAAAAATACCCCTCACTAATAAAATAACCTAGAATAAGCTCTAGATTCAATTATGTAGTAGCATTAAGCAAGGGGAATGGTTAAATTAAGCCGTAATCATGCAAGCTTGGATCATACAACTTAAAGAACCAAAAACCTAGATTAATTTATAAGTTTAAATTAAAATTTTAATTAACCAATTGCTACCTTTGACATTAACTAGTGAAAATTATGAATCATACAACAATACATAACTTTCAAACTAGAAATCATAAATAGAATGGTCAAGCTTATAATATAAACCTTAATTCTTGACATTGAACCAAAGTTTTGATTCAAACTTAGTAAAGAACATAATATCTATTAAACCCAATTTACATCTTACAATTGTAATCCCCTTGTCCCTTCAATATCTTCCAATTTAAAGAAAATTAGCCTAACATATTAAAATTAATAAAAATAAAACCAAATAACCTATAATAGATAAACAAGACTGAGATAAGAAAAATAACAGATTCAATAATCAAATTAATAGTGTAAAAGGTTTGAACAAGTGTTGAAACTCAATCTAAATGCAATAACATAGAAACTAAAGAAAGAATAAGAAAGAAATAGTGAAAAACCAATGAAAGTAAAGTATTACTCCCGTTTAAACATAACTTTTATGAATAAAGACAAAAACTAAGAACAATCAAAGTGGTTGCTAAAAATGGTAAAGAATGATGCCACTAGCTTTATTTTCTATGTTTAAATACCCTTTTATTATGGTTAAAGTTGTTTTGGAATAAAAATACTTGAGTGCCCTTGAACTTTATGTTAAAATGCATTTTTTGGAAATTAATAGCACTTAACATTGAGTATCAATAGTGCCATTAATAAATCACTATCGAAGGTATCTGGAAGTCGGGTATTAATGATAGTTTTATAGAGAAAATGGCTTTGTTGATAGACCATGTTAAAGTCCACAGGTCTATTTTCCTTTTCCAAATTTAGCTTCTTTCACCTAGAATTCATCGCTTTAAGTTTAAACCTACATTTCTATTCATATAAACATAACTTAGGCAATCTAACATCAAAGTAGAACTGAAATAATATTAAGTCACATTTAAGATCCTATAAAATGCACACCTACCATTCCTTTAATAAGAACTCATATTATTATCAATTGACTAGTCGCTTTAACATTTACCCTAAGGGGGTAATTGAGGATGTCTTAGAGTAGGTAAATAAAATTGGTTTTCCTATAGATTTTTATGTTTTAGATATGCAGAATGAGGAATCTCCTAATACATAACCTATTTTACTAGGGAGATCATTCCTAAAGACATGTCATACTAAATTTAATGTCCATAGTAAGGTGTTGACTAAGGAATTCAATAGAGAGGTGATACAATTCAACATCTTCTAAATTATGTGATATCCTATTGATTATGAGTCAATTTCAAGGATAGATGTTATTGACTCATTAACAAAGCAATTTTATTTTCTTTCTTCTAATGATTCGTTAGAGGTTGCTTTGACAACTTTGATGGAGAAAGAAGTATAAACTCATTTTAAGAACAAGTTTGAGTTGGGAAAGGAGATGGAAGATGTTGTTTCTTCCTTCGAGATGCTTCCTTATAATTTTGGTAGGCATGTAGCTCAATTCTTGGATTTGCCTATTATTACTAACATATTGTTACCTTTTATCATGCAGGCCTTGAAGTAGAGTTGAAATCATTACCTGATCATCTTAAGTGTGCATTTTTTATAGAAAAATAACACTTTAGCTGTTATAATATTAAGTAATCTCACTCTATAATAGGAAGATAAACATGTTAGGTACTTAGAGAGTTTAAGAAAACATTGAGGTTGGCTATTATGAACATAAAAAGGAATATCCCTCTTTTTGTATACATAGGATGTTTTTTAGAAGAGGGTGCTACACCTGTAAAGAAAGCATAATGGTGACTTAATCTACCAATGATGGAAGTGATGAAAAAGGAAGTTCTCAAACTTTAGATGTAGGTGTTATATACGTTATCTCAAATAGAAAATATGTTAGCCCATTATATGTAATTCTTACGAAGCTGAGGATCACTATAATAGAGAATGAAAAAGGAGTGTTAGTGCCCGTTTAAGGAAAAAATGGATGGAGGGTCTATATAGATTATTGAAAGTTAAATTCAATGAGTCAGACGGACCACTTTCCTACTTTCCCTAACCGTTTATTGATCAAATGCTTGAGCGTCTTACTAGTCACACTTATTATTATTATTTTAATGGCTATTCATGTTATATATAAGTGGCTATAGCTCTAAAAGACTAAGAGAAGAAGACATTCATGTGCCATAAGGCATATTCACATATCATCCCATGCCATTTGGTTTGTGCAATGTCGTTGTGACTTTTTAGAGATATATAGTGAGTATAATTTTTTTTATTATCTAGAGAAAATCATAGAAGTACTCATAGATGGTTTCATTATTGATGGCAATTCTTTTGATAAGTGTTTGGATCGCCTTCCCTTAGTACTTAAACTATATTTTGAAACTAAATTATTCTTAATTAAAAAAATTTCATTTTATGGTTCAACAAGGAATAGTTCTTGGTCATGTGATTTCTATAAGGGGAACTAAGGTCGATAAAGCTAAGATAGATTTTGTTCAATCTTTACCTTACCTTACTATTATATGAGAAGTGACGTTTTTTTTCTTCAAAATGTAGGTTTCTATCACAAGTTTATTCAAGGCTTTTTAATAAATGTATAAACATTATGTAGGCTTCTTTAAAAGAGTTTGCTTTTGTGTTTGATGATGAGTGCAAGAAAGCATTTGGTTTTTTAAAGGGGAAGTTGGCCATCGTACCAATCCTAGAGCCTCCCAATTGGGATCTTCCATTTGAACTTATGTGCAAAGTTTCCAATGATACTGTAGGAGCAATTTTAGGATGGTGAGTTAGAAAGAATTCTCATGTCATCTACTATTTTTTAAAAAATCTAAATGAAGTGATATGTGTGTTTTAAACTATATTTCTAGGGTGTTTCTTAGTGTTTTAAATGTTATTTATGTGTTTAAAGCTTATTTAATGCTTTTTTACTTTCTTTTTAACGTCTTCTATGTGTTTTGTTGATGTTTAATGAAGAAGGGCAAGATTTGATCTTATTTAATGTGTGGCTTGATTCATTTTGATGTTAGAGGAGTAGAAAGTAGCTGGAGAAAAGCTAGAGAAAAGCTGAAGAGAAGCTAGAAAATATTAGTTTTGGCTCCCTCTCTTGCTTATGATCGTGTGAGACCTTTATATAAATTTTTTGCACGAGGGCGATAGCCAGGATTTTCTAGAATATGTGTCTTATGCATTTTTAGGTCTAACAGGAAATTTTTGGATAAAAAAACACATGGTAAACTGTAGGAGCAACCATTGAGGGATTAGACAACATTCAAAAGAGGAAAAGAATAGGTTTTGGAGATAATTAACAAGAAGAAACTCAAGATTATGGTGGAAACATCAAGATCAATCAATTTGTCTAGATTTTCATCTCAAGGCTTCAAGCTACATGTTATTCTCTTCTCTTCTCTATTTATTTACCTTGATTGTTTAACCTAAATATTGTATTTTGAACAAGATTATAAATTGCTAAATATATTTTAGGTTTTATTCTTGAATTATTTTGTACAATTTTATCTTATTAATTTATTACATAAATGCTTTGTGACATTTGTTAAGCTTGTAATTTATTTAAATCGAGAGGTAGATCAATTTATCTGTGTTAGGTTGCACAACGATATTTAGTGTCTTAATAGATTTTCTCAAATATTAGGTTAATAAGTAATTGAAAAGAGATCTTATTTTCTTATTAATTATCCTTAGGGTTGCTTCCAATTCAATTGAGTTTTTAAGAGTAGTTTTGTGAATCAAGATATTGCAATCTAACTTATATCTATTTTAATTAGGATGACTTGCTTAGATCTTGAGGGAGAGAGTAATCAAAATCATTGGATATTTAGGATCGAGCTTCATTAAATTAACAAGGTACAGGAAGGAAAAACATGAATAGAAGAATAACTTCTAAATTTTCATCATTGAGTAACTTTAGCATTATTGTTTCTTTTGCATATTCATTCGTTGAGTTTTTTCAATTTATTTTAATTTTCAGTTTCTACATTTTCCGTTTACCTTAAACAAAGTGTGATTTAAGTTGTTAGGAGTCTATTTTTAATCCTCGTAGGAAAAGTATCCATTATAATCTAAGATACAATCTATATAATTATAGTGTAGCGTAAAATAAAAAACATGAAGTTGAAGCCATCTTTATCTCTATAGAAAATTAACTTCTTATTATATTTTTTGCATTAGAAAAATTCAGATCTTATTTATTAGGTACTAAAATCATTGTTTATTCTGACCATACAGCTTTAAAGTATATTATGTTAAAAAAGGAAACAAAAACCCATATTTATTTGTTGAATTCTCCTACTATAAGAATTTGATATGGAAATCAGAGATAAAAAAAGGAACGACAAATAAAGTAGCGAATCATTTAAATAGATTTGTAAAAAATGCTACTTATAGAGCTTTAATCAATGATGATTTTCTTGGAGAAATAGATACATGTAATAATTGTAAAGACCCATGATATGTAGATTTTGTAAACTTCTGGGTCACTTAAAAATTTTTCACTAATTTCACCAAAGTTTAAAAAGATTGGATGAGAAATTAAGCAAAATACTATACATAGGATGACATCTAATTATGGAAACATTATATTGATGAAGTGATTAGAAGGTGCATACCTAATAATGAATTTTATTTCATCCTAGCCTTTTATCATTCTTATGCATGTGGAGGACATTTTGGACCAAAAAGAACAACTCACAAGGTCTCAAAGATTGGGTTCTATTAGTCGTCCTTATTAAAGTATGTCTATGCATATTGTAAGGTTTGCAATAATTATCAAAGAACAGGTACACTAGGACCCCAAAATGAAATGCCCCAAACTCCCATCTTAATTTGTGAAATTTTTTATGTTTAGGGGCATGGAATTAATGGGAACCTTTCCCCTCCTTTTTTTAATGTATTCTACTTGCTATTGACCAAATCTCTAATTAAGAAGAAGCTAAAGCCATGTGAACTAATGATTGTAAAATTATGGCAAATTTTTTGAAATCACTCGTTTTTACTAGGTATAGGATTATCGAGGCTATTATCAATGATAAGGGAAAACATTTTTGCAATAAGGAAATTGAAGCTCTCCTCCACAAATACCATATGTTACATCGAATTTCTATAACTGATCACCTATAAAAAAAGTGGTGAATTGAGGTCTCCAAGAGAAAGATTAAGCTATTTTGAAAAAAAAAAGATCAATCCTACCCAAAAGGACTAGAGTTTGTGCCTTGATGACACTCTTTAGACATATGGAATAGCTTATAAAACACATATTGGAATGTCTCTATATAAGCTCATGTTTAAAAATCATGTCATCCACCTGTAAAGTTTGAATACAAGGCCTATTGAGCAGTGATTAAAGGTATTTAGGGGGTGAATTGAGTGATTAAAACTTTTTAAACTAATTAAACTAGCCACCTAAACTAATTTAAACTAAATGTAATCACTAAACCAATATTTAACCTAATATGATATGCAAATGTAAAGGTCAACATGATAAAAATTAAACTAATGTTGAAAACACATAACAAGCAATAAGTAAAGAGATAGGGGTAGATAAAGGCACCGAAATTTATAGAGGTTTGTCTATCCCAAAGATAGACTTCGTTTTCTCTCCAACTACTTATTGGAAATTTCACTAACTAATAAAAAAAAATTAAAATCTTCTTCTAGGATAAGAGTAACCCTTACAGGACATAATATTCTTTTTTAAAGTTAAAACTAATGTTTTAACGATTATTTTTATGAAAAAGAGGAGCCTTTACAAAACTAATCAACTAAATAATTCAATAACCCCCTCACAAGTAACAAAATACACTTAAAAATGTGTTTCACTTAAAGATCAATTAAATTAAAGGATCTAGCTTTCAATAAATGATATGATGAAACTATAATGTAGTTTAAAGCTTGCAAAAACTTAATATGGTAGTATTGATGCACTAAAAATGTGTAAGTATGATGAAAATTAAAGTGAAAAAGGATATGAACTAAAATTGAAAAGTTTTTATCAATGTGAATATAATTGCTTCCAAACACACAAATAAACCTCTAAAAATTCACTTTGAATGATTAATAAAACCCTTAAGATCTTAAACAAATAGAATATAGAAATTTGGAAGCAACCAATTTGGATTTGAGCACTCAAATATGTGAAAATAATTTAGAATATGCAAAACTGGATAGTTTTAATGTTTAAGATTTTATTAGCTATAAAATGCCAATAAACCAAATTAATGACGAATATAATTGATCTATAAAAAACTTAAGCACTTAAAAAACTAAGAAAAGCAAAATCAAACACTTAGAAATTTACTTAGATAGATAAAATCATGATTAAAGCAAGAACAAGCTAAATAGAGATAGTTTTGATAAGTCAGAAAATATAAACTTTAATCTAACAAAATAAACAACCTAAAATATTACGCTTTGATTAAAAAACCCTTAAAAACTTAAACTAACATAAAACAACAATTTTCAACCTCTAAAAAGGATTAATAAAGAGAGAGAAGAGATTAAACCAAGAACAACAAGAACTTGGGAAACTTTGAGGTTTAAGTGATTTTGATATTGTAAACTTGTTTAGAGAGCATAAAGAAGTGATAAAAATGTTTAGAAATGATATATATAATGTTATTTAGGGTTTAGAGATGTTAGATAGTAAAACTAATTGTTTAAGAGATAAAAATAAGAAAAAAACATAAAACCTAAAACTAGTCATTTAGGAGACAAAAATCAGTAAAATCAGTAAAAACATGAAACCCAAAACTAGTTTTTAAAGACATGGACCTGAGTAGCAATTCTTAGGAACCTCAATGGTGTTGTTTAGGTCTTTGCTCACCCACTTTTTAAGGTCTCTAGGAAATAGGGGTTAAACAGCCCCCTTGACAGGTGTCGTTTATCTCTTGTTGAACTACCATTTATAGCCCAAAAAGCTTAAAATAAACTTCAAATCAACTCCAAACCTTTCCAAACACTTTTCTAACATTAATTAAGATTTCATAAAAGTTTTAAAACATAATTTAAGACTCTATGAGTGTCAAAAATTATTAAAACATTTAAAAAATAAGAATTGACCTATAAAATGAAAATTTATATAACTTTTCAAAAGATTTATGCAATGTATGATAAAATTAAGCCCTTAGATAATTGAACAGTAAGTATAACTTACAAACAAATTTGAAACAACCTAACTAAGGTCTTGAAGTGCCATATCCATGGTTTTCCATTAACTTCAATTTTATCCTTCAAGATTCAAGCTTTCCATACAGAATCATCCATTTAATAAACCTATCTTTGAATTTCATAACATAAACTCAAATCATTAGTAACATTATGTTTTGTTATCATTAAAACCATTGGAACATCTCTTGGTTTAACAACACTCATGGTTACATTGAGATAAAGAGTGAGAGGACTTAAAAAGAGTTCAATGTCAGTGGACATTACCTCAAGCCCTATTTTGTAAGATATCAAGTTCAAAACCTAGAGATGATGGAGCTTGAAGCTCCAAATTATGTCAAATGATATGAAAAAAGGGTCTAAAGACCTTAATCAAGCACTTGTTGGGAATCATCATAACCATTGATTTAGTTTTTATATGATTTTTCTCTAAGTAGGATTCTAGTTGATTTATACTTGATCACTTTTACTTTGTTTTGTTTATAGGAACACTAGTGACCTGCAACCTCTCCCACCAAATCTAGGAGATTATTTTTGTTCAAATTTATCCTATAGTGTTTACTTTGGTTTTTAAAAATTAGGGATAGGGTACAATTTAATTTTGGGGGAGGGAATTAGAATTCACTTTTCTTACACTTGATATTGTTGTGAATATAAGGGGGATTTATTCGACATTTCATGAAAAATATGGTCCTGAGATTGTCGATTTTATCATAACCATATCAATGGATAATAATTTATGGAAATTTATTTTTCTTTGAAAGCTTATCACTATTATTATTTAGGATGATTTTCATTATTCGAGTGATTCAAAATGTTTATGTGATAGATTATGAGTGATAATGAAAAAGTGACTTTAATTTGTTTTATTACTTTAAAAGATAAATGCTTGATGGGCTTTATGATTTTTCTATGTGTAAAATGCATATGCATAGGTAGTTGTGACTTCTTTTACACATTTTTATCATATGAAATTAAATTAATTTTGTGTTTTTATGAATAAATGAGAAAAATAATTTCACTTCATTGGCTTTGCACCTAAAATAAAAAGATCGAAGTGAAAGAGTGATATTAGGAGCTAGTTGATAATGGCGACCTACTTAAGTAATCAGGAGTACTTATGACAAGCTATTTACCTTCACATAAAAAATACTAAGTGACTTCTCAATCAATCCCTTAAAGCTAATTAAAGTTTGTATCTCGTAAATAAATGAAGAATATGAATGTGATTGAAAGTTGAAGCATATTACTTTGTGTCTATTTGTTTTATAAATGGAATTGAATTTTGTTGATTGAGTTGAAGTTGGAAGAAGCATGAAGTAAATTTGATTTATTTGCAAATTGATATGAATAATTGGTTGCATAGCTTCTTGATGACCCCATATGATTGAATGACTAATAAAGAAGTTTTAAAGGTCATGTTTGATGAGATTTATAATTTTTGTATGAATATTTTCTACATAAGATTAGATGATGAATTGGTTTGCTTGAGGAGAAATAATAATTTAAGTATGGAGAAATTTAATAGGGGGTGTATTCTATAGGATTTTAGGATATGATTATATAATTTTACTTTTATTTTGATGTTAAACTATCTTATTTATGTATGCCACCACTAAAAATAAAAATAAAGGGTATTTTCGTAGATTTTGTAATGCTAGGTTTATGCTCAAGGAGTCAGGTTTTATGTGAAATAGGCCAAACATGGGTAAGCAAAGAGGCAAAGGTGTAGTTAAAAGGTTTTTTTAGAGAAAAATATAGAAGAAAAAGTCATAGTTTGAGTCATGGCTATGAATTAGGTTAGGAAAATGCTGTGAACTTAACTGGAGAGTTAAGGAAGCAATTATATGGCCTTCCTCATGGCTATTATGCTAACCATGCTTGTCACTATGAAAATTGACCTATAATAATAGGTATCAATGATGTCGTTGTGCATACTATTCACCACTGTTATAGAACATAAGTGATTATCTAAAATGTTGTCATTGTTCCCTGACATTAAGAGCTATTGATGTCCCTGAATGTGTGTTCCAAAGTGGATTTTAAAGGAAATTGGGTCCCTTTATCCTCAAAACAAATTAAAACCTAATTAAGATGTATTTACAAAAATTAAGAGACTAGAAGGGGAGATTGTTGGTAGCCTTCCAAATTTTATTTTACATTAGTTCTTTTCTACTATCATTATATTTGTAGACATGATTCTTAAGTGTTACATTCCAAGAGGAAAATCAACATTAATTGACATTTGACATTACTAGTTCCTTTTTTGTTTCTTTTTTATTGTATTACTACATTGGAATTAGTTTCTAAACTATTTTTCAAACCTTTGATTTTAATTAATTTAACTATTTAATCATTTAAATGTCATTATTTTTATTTTGTTCATTAACTATAAGTTCCTTAATTTTAATTTCTATTTTCATTAATTGCAATATGTCAAGTTAAATTATTTTGGGTTAGAGAATATTAAAAAGGACTAGGGGATTTCAACTATCAGATGAGAATTAAGTTTAATTGTTTTCATGTTCTATGTTAAGATTAAATTAGAACTTTGATTTAACGTCAAGAATTAGTAATTATATCATAAGACTAATCACCCTCTTTGTAATTTCTAGTTTGGATGCTAGGTATTGACTTGTGATCTATAATTTCCACTTATTAATGTCAACGGTGGAGACAGGTTAATTGTATTTTTAATTGAAAATTAATCAAGTAATCTAAAGTGTTTTTCTTTGAACTATATGATCCAATCTTATGTGATTGTGACTTAATCATTTTTCCTTTACCTAATGTGACTAAACAGTTAAATCTAAAGAGCTTATTCTATATTATTGTTTTAGTTAGGGGTGTTTGTGTCTATAAGTCAACATTTTAGTTTAGAAATAATTCATATGCTTTTGATGATTAATTGATCTATTAAGATCTAAGAACATCTTTTAACTGGATTCCTATCATATTTATCTATGTCTTGAAATTTTATAATCTTGTTTTGTTCATGTTTATTTCATTAGTTAAAATTTTAGTTTATATAAACTGAGTTAAAATAGGGTTTTATTTAGTATAAAAATAGTAAAAACTAGACTAGTTCTCTATGAGATCTATCCTAACTCACCCTACTATATTGCTAGGAGGCTAAAGTTGGTTAATTTTCATGGTCTACGACAAGGATACTAAGCATGTATTCAATTGTCATAATTACTGTAAGAACAAGAAGGTGAATCTAATAGTTATAGAGTTTATATATTATAAAAGTATTTAGTGTGACCAATTGTTGTCTAGCAGTAATAGGAATGGAGAAAAACCTATTTGCACTATGTAGAACATAAAGTTGGTGATATGAAATAGATTTATTCATAGTGATTATTACTGACACTTGTATAGGAAGTTATAGGGTTTGACCTAAGGATCTAGAAGTATGGAAGATTACTATAAAGATAGGAGATAACCATGATTAGTTCTATTATAGATGAGGATTGTGAGGTTACAATGCCATGTTTCATTGGTGGGTTGAATACGGAGATAGTTGGTGTAGTTGATCTTCTACATTATATGGAGATGGAGTATTTACTACACAAGGCTATTAAGTTAGAGAAGTAATTGAGGTCCAAAAATTCATCTAATTCTAGGTTGAATTCTTTATGGAGATCCATTTAGAGAGATAACATACCAAATCCTAAAGTAAATGAGGAGGATAGGAATAAGGAGGTAGATATCTACTCTAGAGGTAAATATAAATTTAAACCCTTCACTAAATCTTGAGATGTCAAGTGTTTGAAGTATCAAGGATAAATATTGCATCACAATTTCCATATAAGAGGGTGATGGTGATAATAGACCATGGTGATATGGAGAAAGTAAGTTCAAGTAATGATGAGATGCCACCATTGGAGGGTGAAAGTGATGTGGAGATTAAGGAGCCTTTATGTGGATAGTTGTTGGTCATTCAGTGTATACTTAGCATTCAACCTAAGAAGGATGGGGATGAGGTGTATAGAGTGTATCATATGAGTAATAAGGTATATAGTAAGATCATTGATAATGGTAGTTGTACTAATATGACTAGTACTTTGTTGGTTGAGAAGTTGAAGTTACCAACCTTGAAAACATCCTAAGCTATATAAATTGTAGTGGTTTAATGAGTACAAGGAGATCAAAATCACAAAGTAGTATTGGTTTCTTTTTCTATTAGGAGTTACAAGGATAAAGTGCTTTGTGATGTGAAGCTGATACTCGTTGGTCATTTACTATTAGGGAGATCGTGGCAATTTGATTAGAAGGTGATTCAAGATGGTAATAGAAATTAGTATTCATTCACTATTGAAAACTGAATAGTTGTATTAGTACCTCTTAAACCATTAGAGGCTTGTGAAGACTAAGTAAGGATTGCAAAATAGTTATAAATGAGAGAAAAAGAAAGAAAGAGTGTACAATGGAATGAAAAGAATAGGAGAAAAGAGTGATAGTATATAAATGAGAGAAAAGCATATGGGAAAAGAATTGGAGAATTGAGAGAAAAGTAAAAGGATGAGTGCCTTTACAGAAAACAACGAGATAAAGAGTGCAATAGTAGTTAGGTAATAGTTACTTGTACTTTTGTACAAGGACATCTTATTTTCTAGTAGACCTGACCACGGTTAATAAATCGCTGGTTATAGTTAATAAACCACCGGTTACGGTTTATAAAAATCTATAAATCTTAACTTAACCACCAGTTTACAATTTAAGTTACGGTTTGAAAACCGCCAGTTACTGTTTAACCGACGGTTTAACTGTCGATTTAACCATAATCGTTGTTTTATTAATTTAAAATTTTAAAATTTTAAATATAATAAGTTGGTTGGATATAAAAATATAATGTTAAATGAATTAAAAATATATGACAATCATATATAAATTATAAAGAAAAATTAAATAAAATAATGGGTTTGAACTTAATTTTAAAAATTAAGTTGCCTACGTATCCTCAACTCTCAAATCAAAAGGAATTAAAGATTTCG
>JAOXYD010224311.1:0-18651 GCA_028565735.1 Pinacopodium congolense
GCACAGAAATCAAGACAGACAACACAAAAATTTATAAAAATACACAAAATTCAATACAAAAATATAACATCCACAACCAAAAACCACAACTAAAATCTTTATCAAACGGCCCCTAAGCAATCAATCTAAGGTTCACATGATCAGACCTTATGCGATTATGACTTATCAAAATTATCTAGTACTTAATCTAAAGATTTTTTTTTAATATTGTTGTTTTGATAGGGGTAGTATTAGAGCTTCTTAGATTTGCCTACTATTAAAAGAAATCTAGGGTATAAGAGCTTGCTTCTGTCTAAGGATTGACATTTTGTTAGGAAATAATTTATCTGTTTTCAAGGATCAATTGTGTTTCCTAAATTTCAAGAATATCTTCTAACCTATTTCTTATCATAGTCACTTAACTTTTAAGATATTGTGTTCTTGTTTTTTTGTCTTTTTTTAATTTGAAAAAATTAATCAACCAAGGACTTTATTTAACATTAGAAATGGTAAAATTAGACCTGTTTTATGTGAAATCTAACTTGGCTCACACTACAACATTTATAGGAGGTTAAATTTATTTTAACATTAATGCCCCATGATATCTTTACCAAATTTTGGTGCGATTTTAGTGAGCATTAGTGATTTATATTTCTTTTATTATTGCTAATTCTATTATTGACCTCTTACACTTTTTTCCTATTTGAGTATGTCCATAATTCATCCAAGCATAAAAAGACTACAAAAATTTGTAGTAGGAAATAGAGGATTTTTATTCCTACTTTTATCCATTCTTACTTTCTTTGGTGGTGAGTCATACACATTTTCAACAACTAGAGCAAGCTCGACTCATTCCTCTACCTAGAAGTGAAAGTTTGTCATCACTAAAAGAGGAGGCTAAAGGAAATTTGGACCAATCTAGAAATGGCATTGTAAAATATATGGATCAACATCAACAAACTTAAAAAGAGCTTACTACTGTCACTTTTAATCCTAATTCATTTTGTATTAATTATACTGATGATGAACTTGAATTTGAAATCAAACCTGGATTGGTTCATGTCCTTTATACTTTTATAAGTTTTAATGAAAATAAATTTTTTAGTTCAGGCTACATCACTAATCCACGAGTAAGTTCTTTAAGGATTTTCATATATCATGCTTGAGGATGAAGCCTACTAGTGTCACGAAGGAATAATTGATGTTAAAGGCTTTTCGTTTTTCCTTGGTTATTGCTACTAAAGAATGGTCGTATGATTTGCTAGTAGGGTTTGTCACCACATGGGATCACATGCAGTTAGTGCTTCTTGAGAAGTATTTTTTGGAATTAAGAGCAATAAATATTAGGATGAAAATTTGTGGTATTAAACAAGATCTAATGGGGTCGCTACATAAGTACTAACAATGCTTCAAGAAGCTTTGAAATAGTTAGCCTAATCATTAGATCAATGGGTAGCTTCTAATATAATAATTTTTACAAGGGATTAATGCCTATGGACAGAAATAAGACAGATGTAACAAATGGTAGGGCATTGGTAGATAAGACATTAAATGATGCAAAGAAGTTGACAGAAATTGTGGCATCCACTTAACAATACTATGGAAATAGAAATAACCCATCATCTTCTATACAGTATGTTAAGGAAAGAAACATTTCAAATTAGAAGCAATAAGTAGCCAATTTTACATCCTTATTAGAGCAAGTGGTTATTAGTAAATAAGAAGTTAAGGTATATAGAATTTCTTTCTTCTTAAGTCATTCTACTGACATATGACCTATATTTTAAGATAAGTAACAGGTCTATAAAATTGGAGGATTCTAAAGACAACAAAGGAGATATGATCCTTAGGCTCCCACTTATAACATAGGGTGGAAAGATCTTTTAAATTTTAGATACAATATATTCAATAAGGAAATGGTTTGAATTTCTAATCTTCTGGTTGAAATTTCAAACCTTCTACTATACCGTAGCAACAATGGTTTAGTTCTCTACTGGGATTCTTCCAAATTCAACCATAATTCCAACTTAGGCATTCATCTTAATAACCACCACAAGAACTTTGTGTAATTCCATTGGAAATAGTTAAATATTTTGATACGAACACTCTTAAATTCCAATAAGAAATGAGGAGTGGTTTAAAGAACTAGGGGAATCAAGTAAGCTAACTAGTAAATTACTTGGGAAAGTTACAAACATAAGGTTTAGACAATTTCCTAGCAAAAATAGAGAGAAATCCTAAGGAGAATGAAAACACAATTTCTTTACAAAGTAGTAAGCTGCTGGTAATCCTTAAAAAAAAGGAAGAACAAGTTAGATATCAATAAGAGGTCAAAAGCAATTCTGATAAATAGAGAGGATGAAAGATATCTTAAGGCAAGTGACACACCCTCTATTATTATCAACCATATTGCCATTCGTTTTCCTTAATTATTAGCAAAGAATAAACAATAGGAGTAAGAAAAAGAGCTGCTAGAAGCTTTTTGAAAGGTGGTGGTGATATATACCTCTACTTGAAGCTATTAATTAAGTTCCATTCTATGAAATTTTTTTGAAGGATTTGTGCACGAAAAAATAGAAATTGAAGGGCGATGAAAAGGTTAGCATAAGAGAGAATGTGCCAGTTGTCTTGCAAAGGAAGATACCCCTTAAAACCAAGGATCGTACTATTTTTACTATCCTATGCAACATAGATAAGATGAGGTATAAACTTTATATCTTAGATTTAGGAGCTTTTATTGATGCAATGCCACTTTCAATTTTCAAAGCCCTTAGTTTATGATTTGAAAAAGAAATGTATGTTATTATTTAGTTGGCAAATTTATTTAACACTCTACAGGGATGATTGAGGTTGTCTTGGTGCAATTAAATGAATTTTTTTATAGATTTTTTTGTTTTAGATATGAGGATGAGGAATCTCATAATCCATCTCCTATTTTACTTATAAGACCATTCTTAGAGACATCCTATAGAAAATTAAAGTCTATAGTTCAGCTTTGACCACAAAGTTTGATGGGAGAGTTAATATAATTCAACATCTTTAATGCTATATGATATCTTATTGGTGGTGAGTCAAATTCAAGGATAAATATTATTGAATCGTTAATAGGAGATTTGTATTTCCTTTCATCTAATGATTCATTAGAGGTCGCATTCATAAATCCAATGAAGAAAGAAGTGTACACTTATTTAATGAAGAAGTTTGAGCTAGGAGCAGAGCTAGAGGAAGTTGTTTCCTTATTACAGACACTTCATTATAAGTTTGGTAGGTATGCAACTCAATTCTTGGATTTTCCCATTATTACTAACATGTTATTAACTTGAAGTGGATTTGAAACCATTATCTGATCATCTTAGGTATAAATTTTTAAGAGAAAACAACTCTTTACCTGTTATAATAATGATTAATCTTACTACAGAGTAGGGAAATAAGCTTGTTGGGGTAGTTAGCAAGCATAAGACAACATTAGGTTTGACAGTTGTAGACATAAAGGGGATTAGTTACTCTTTGTGTATACATTGGATTTTCATAGAAGAGGGTTCTATAACTATAAGCCAAGCATAATGGCGACTTAATTCACCAATGATGGGAGTAGTGAAAAAGGAGGTACTGAAGTTTTTAGATATACGTATTATCTGTCCAATATCAGGTAATAAGTGATTTAGCCCATTACAACTAATTCCTAAGTAGTCGAGGATTGATAGTCTGTCGCTAACTATCAAATAATAAACCTAACTACCTAACTATATAGTAGGATGCGTTTGGATCGAATCTACAGGGAGCTAGGGGTACTATTATTTCTAATGTTATAAACAAAAATAAAAAACAAAAACCCTTGGATGCAAAGAGAACTAATATAGCTAAGATTCAATAAAATAAAATAAAAAGACAAACATAAAAGTCTACTAAAAATAACAAAGAAATAGGCCAAATGTATCCTCAGGATTCTTAAATAACTATTGATCCTCAAATTTAGATAAAAGGTTCTCTAACTAAAGTGCTATACTATAGGTTTGAACAAGCTTTCAAATCCTCAGTTCCTCTAACTTAGGTAAATCTAACAAGCTCTAAAGATGTTGTTTTCTTCACTATGACCTAGTACAAGCTCTTTAGATTTAATAGTGAAAATGCATTAGGTACTAAGCAATGACTAAGTTAGGCCATTAACATATAATCTTGGAAAATGTAACCTAAAGATATGGGCTATACTCGGTGATTAAGTACCCTAACAAATCCAACTAACCTGTTGCTACTTTTTGAAGTCGCCAAGGACACTTACATATCACATGTTCAATACTAGCATTCAAATTAGGAAATTACATGTCATAAAGGGTGATCAAGCCTAGAAGTAACTCATAATTCATGTCATTTAGACAAAGTCCTAAACCAACCTAGCCTAAAAGTACCAAATCAATTCAAAGTAAACTTCATTCTCACAATTAATCACCCCATCATCCTTCTTACAACTTTAGAGCCTTAAGAAACTAGCCCCACATATTTAAATTATCAAAACAAAAGACTAAATAAACACAAGACATACTTAATTAATTAAAACTACGGCTGAAAAATTAAAAAAAATAAAAAGGAAAAGCAGAATTTAATACTTATTCTAACATAAATGCAAATTATTTAAGCTATTAATCAATTATCTAAAACTTAATTTAAAAAAACTCAAACTAACATTTAAAAAATATTAGCGCATATAAATTAAACAAAAATGGACATTAAGTGATTGAAATCATAAGAACATGCATAAATCCTAACTATTAAGCATAGATTAACTAAAGACACCAAGAATAAATGAAACCCCATAAAATAAAAGTTAACACAACTTAATACTCGATAATGACCAAATTAATAACATAAAAAACAAAGCTCAAACAAGTGGAATATAAGTTAGGAACTTGAAAATAAAAATCTCCATTCATTTGTACATAAACATAGTTCAACACAAAGTTAAGAGATTAAACTATGTAAATCAACAACCCACTAAGAAATTCTGAAGAAGAGAACAACATCTATACCTAAGAAAGCATTCAAACTTATGAACTAAAGGATAGATCAATTGAAACTATGGAGAAAAGAAATTTAAAATGAATAGGAAAGCTAAAGCTAGTAAAATACATATGTAGAACAAAGGAATAGTGAAAAAACTAAATGAAAACCCAAGGAAAATACCAATAAACAACTTAAAAACATCTCCTCTCAGAAACGCTTCAAAGCTTTTGTCTGCTCTCTCCTTAAATATTCTTTCTATTGACTCCCTCCAAGTTTCCTCCACTAGCCTAGGGATTTGTGCGTCTCTTGTATATTGAAAGCTTAAATTTTTTCTTTTTCTCTTTTTACTGCTGCCTCCTTTAAATATAGGAAGCTCTCCCCTCCTAGCATTTTTGTGTTTTATTTCCCAGGGATCTGTGTCTTCAAAGCCAAGAAAGCTCTCCCCTCTTAAGCTTTTTTTTTTCTTTTATTGCCTAGGGTTCGATGTCTTTAAAGCCAAGAAAGCTCTCCCCCTTTAAAATAAAAATTCTGATACCATTTAAAGCTATTAAATCTATTGTATGCCTCACCTTGAAATCTTTGAAAGCTTTTCTTTTTGTTGCCATTTCTTGTCTTGGAAAACTTGTTGGGTTTCCTTGTATTAAACGTCCTTTTTGTTGCTGTTTCTCATACAGAAAGCTTCAAAATGCCAATGCCACTTTATAAGAGCAAGCTTCCCTCTTTTAAAATCATTTACCTTGTTTAAACATTTTAATGGAGGAAATTCATCCAATAGGAGGTAACCTATTGATTAAACTTGATATAACACAAATTAAGCATTTTTTTAATCAACAGTAAGACTGAAATTAATTGAATTTGCATACAAATATATGATAAAATTTACTCCTATTAGGGGTCACTATAGTGGATAATCATAAAGCAGAGATGCTGCCTACTTAAGTTCAAAATAGATAGATTGTGTGGATTATTTAAAGTCAAATTCTATTAGTCGAAATCATCACTTTCCCTTACCATTTGTTGGACAAATGTTCGAGTGTCTTGCTAGTCATGCTTATTATTCTTTTCTAGATAGTTATTCATGTTACATATAAGTGGTTATAACTTCAAAAGACCGAGAAAAGATGACTTTCGCATGCCTATATGGCATGGTCGCATATTATTGCATGCTATTCATCTTGCGCAATACCCCTAATACTTTCTAAAGATGTATAGTAAGTATATTTTTTAATTATCTAGAAAAAATCATAGAAGTTTTCGTGGATGATTTTATTATTCAGGAGATTCTTTTGATAAGAGTTTTAATCTCCTTATCTTAGTACTTAAATGTTGCTTAGAAACTAACCTTTTTTCTAATTTAAAAAATATCATTTTATGGTTGAATAAGGAAATATTTTAGGTCATATGGTTTCTGAAATAGGAATTGAAGTTGATAAAGCAAATATAGATCTTTTTAAATGCTTTACCTTACACTATTATTGTGCTAGAAATGGACTATTTTTATAGCCATGTAAGATTTTATCGTAGGATTATCCAAGGTTTTTTAAAGATTATACAAATGATATATCAATTACTTCAAAAAGAGGTTGACTTTTTTCTCAATAATGAGTGCACGAAAGCATTTGATCTTTTGCAAGAAACGTTAGTGACCGCCTCAATCCTATAGCTATTCAATTGAAATTTTCCATTTGAACTTATCTGCAATGTATCCAACCATGCAGTAGACTTAGTTTTAGGATAGGGAATTAGAAATAATCCCCATCCTATTTACTACATCTTGAAAACCATGAATGAAGATCAAGCCATTTACACTATTGAAAAAAAAAGTCCCTTACTATAGTTTTTATATTAGACAAATTCAAGTCTAATTTGTTGGCATTAAGAGTATTGTTTATTTTAATCATGAAACCCTAAAAACCCTTTTTTCCATACAAGGAGACCAAGATTCAATTAAATCATTAGATTCTTCTACTCCAATAATTCAATATGGAGATTATAGTAACAAAGAAATAGAAAATGGGGTAGTGGACCATTTTAGTAGACTAGTAAAAAATGTTATTGATAGTTCTCCAATCAATGAAAATGTTCCTTATGAGAAGCTACAAGAAACAAATGCAATAACCCCTTTATATGCAGGTTTGATGATCTTCTTGGTCACTCAATATCTTCCCTTTGATTTTACCAAAGATCAAATAGATCAAAAAAGAATTCAAAAGAAGTATCCATACTTATGGAAATATTATGCTGATCAAGTGATTAGAAGGCATATACCTAATGACGAGTTTTATTCTAACCTAACCTTTTATCATTTTTATGCATTTGGTGATGATTTTGAACAAAAAAAAAACCTCATAAGATCTTAGTGAGTGGGTTACATTGACCTTTACTATTTAAGAATGTAAATGAATTTTGTAAGGCTTCAGACAATTACCAAAGGATAGGTATAATAGGATCCTAGAATGAAATGCCCAAAACCCCAATCTTTATTTGTTAAAAAATTTTATGTTTAGGGGATGAATTTCATGAGACACTTTCATTTGTCTTTTAGGATTAAATATCTTCTACATAATTTTTATTATGTCTAAAAATAGGTGGAAGGTAAGGCCATCGAAACTAACGATTCTTTAGTAGTAGTATGATTTTTAAAATCACATATTTTTGCTAGGTATAGGATTCTATAGGCTATTATAAATGATAAGGGGAAACATTTTTACAATAATACAATTGAAGCTCTCCTTTATAAATAAAAGTAGTGAATAGAATTTCCATATCTTATCATCCCTAAAAAATATGTTTAAGCTGAGGTATCTAGCAAGGAGATGAAGTCAATTTTAGAAAAGGCAGTTAATCTCAATAAAATGGATTGAAGTTTGCCTTGACAATGATCTTTGGGCATATAAAATAGCCTAACAAACACCATTGGGATGTCTTCATATAGGCTCTTGTTTGGAAAATCATGCCATTTAATTGTGGAACAAAAATAGAAGGATTATTAGTCAAAATTTTGAAGTGATGGAGTTTAAAGCTCCAAATTATGGCAAATGATAGGCGATAAATGGGTCAAGCTAAAGACCATAATAGCACTTGATTAGAGGCGAACTAACCATTCACTTTTTTTATGTGTTTTTTTCTCTACAGGTAGGACTTTACTTAATTTATGTTTGATCAATTTTACTTTATTTTGTCTTAGGACCATAAGTTAGCTACAATTTATACCATTAATCAACCTTATGTTTCATATTATCTTATGCAATATTTTTTATTTCAATTTCTCCTGTTGTGTTTATTTTTATTTTCAAACATTAGGAAAATATTTTAATTTAGTGTATGGAAGGGAACTAGGATTATGTTTTCTTACAGTTGATATTGTTTTTAATCTAAGAGTGACTTCAACTTTATCATAACTTTTTCAATAGTCATTAATATGTGGAAATCGTTTTTATGTTTTCTTACAATTGATTTTTTTCTTAATCTAAGAGTGATTTCAAGTTTATCATAACTTTTTCAATAGTCAGTAATATGTGGAAATTGTTTTTCTTTGAAAGCTTATTGTTGATAGTAGTCATTATAATTTTGAATGTTTTGGTGGTTTAAGATGTTAAGTTGGTTGGTTTTAAGTGTTGATAAACAAATTATTAAATTACTTAATGACTTTGAACAATGAATATTTGATTCATATTATGATATTTTATGTGTAAAATGCATATCCATAGGTGATTGTTACTACTGTCAAGCATTTTATCATAAAATAACAAATTTTAAAAACATATTTATTGATAATTTGTGTTTTTAAGTGAATAAGTGAGCAGAATAAATTCGCTCCTCTGGCTTCGCATCCAAAACAAAAAGTTCAATGTTAAAAACTAGTGTTAGTAGCCAGTTGATAATGGTGATTTATTATAGTAATAAGAGGTTATTCATGAAAAAGTGTTTACCCTCGCATAAAAGGACTAGGTAACGTTTCAATCAAGCCTTTAAAGCTTATAATTAACTAAATAAAAGGGATGAATGTGATTGAAATTTGAATCATATTGCTTTGTGCATATTTTTTTTATACAAGGGATTGAATTGTGTGAATTGAGTTGAAGTTGGAAAGAGTATGAAGCAAATTAAACTCACCTGCAAATTGACATAACTAGTTGCGAAGCATTTTTATGACCCTTTATAATTAATTAAGTAAAGAAGATATATCAATGATTTTGTTTATGGAGATAGATAATTTTCTTGTGATTATCAACTATTTGAGATTGGATGATGAATTGGATTATTTAAGGGCCACCAACAATTCAAGTATATAGGAAGTTCATAAGGGTGAATTCTAAATTTTTTTTTGTATATGATTTAACATAGTTTCCACTCTTATTTTGATATAGTTTCCCCTCTTATTTTGATACTAAATTGCCTACTTTATTTATGACATGTGTTAAAATGCAGATTTAGAATAAAAGAGTAAGGTTTTATGTAAAATAGGCCAAATATGGACAAAAAAGTGTTGAATTTGTGATTAAAAGTTTTTTCTAAGTAAAAATACAAAGAAAAAGGTCACATCCTAAGTCATAATCATGATTTAGTACATGAAACTCATTAGAAAAAATCACAACCTTCCTCACAAACATGACGGAAATTATGGAACTCTATGGACATAATTTTAACTTTTAACGACCATGGAATTACAATTCTCACTATCCACCACTATTAATGTCTAAAATTCCTCCTGTCATCAATAGGAGATCTTGTATGGGACTGTTAATGTTGTATACTAAGAATTTAATTTTTTTGTGATGTTTTACAATAAAATTGAATTAAAGATCCAATTGAATGTCAAGAATTAGTGATTATATCATATGATTAACCATCCTATTTGTGATTTCTTATTTAAATGCTAGGATTTTAACTTGCGATCTATAATTGTCTCTTATGAATTTCAAGAGTAGCAATAGGTTTATCGAATTTTTAATTGATACTTAAGCAACCAATGTAGAATTTTATTTGTTAAGATGCATGACATGAGCTTATTTGATTATAACTTATGTAAATCAAATTTTTCTGTACTCAATTTGACTAAACAATTGATTATAGACAGCTTGTTTTTTTTAATTGTTTAAGAATATTTTCAAATCTTATTAGATTTTCCGACTATCTAGAAAAAATTAGGATATAAGAGCTTAGTTCTGTCTAAGGTTGACATTTTAGTAGGTACATAATTTTTTTATGAAAAATTATCTTTCCTAAATCCCACAAATATCTTCTAAACTATTTATTATCATTGTTACTTAATTCTTAAGATTTTGTGGTCTTGTTATGTTGTTTTTATTTCATTAGTTATATTTTTAATTTACATACATTTAACCAACTAAGGATTTTATTCAACATTAGAATAGTAAGAACTAAACTAGTTCTCTGTGGCATTAGACTTGACTCACTCTACGACATTCGTAGGAGGTTAAAGTTAGGTTATTTTGTATGGCCTATGATAGCTTTACCAATAGCTAAAACCTAATATAGACCATTATTTAAGAGTAACATTCACAAAGTCTAAATTGTAACATTTTGTGATTTTATTAAGATTTAATCTTACCCTTTATTTCTGTAAGAATATTAGTCTGTCATGGATATGCAATGATCCTTCTTCAAGATTCTTTGGACCCTCAACTTAGATTTAAATTTTAAAAGAAAAGGTTCCTACTGCTTCAAGATTAGACTAGTTAGACCATACTTGGTCTAATTCTTGTTCACTAATTTTTACATCACAGTTTCTAATTTCATTATCTCTAGTGGTAGAGCTACAATGATTATTCCTTTAACATTAGTGGTTGGGTTTTTTTTGGTGGGGTATAGTCGGTGGGGAGGTGTATTTAAGCTCATCTTTGAAAGATAAATCACCCACTACTTGGCAGTATAAATGTCTAAGATTGAGATTAGTATATTAAGATTCCTTAAATGTGCTTGGAGGTGGAATATTATTTTTTTTTTGTTAGAGAAGCTTTTAATTCTTTCATAAAATTAGTGTCATAGGAATCTTAAGAGACATTATAATTATAAACATCTTATTCTTTTATAAATCCCTGCTATACTAAGACTATTGTTAGATTATTTTTCTGAATGTAAGGTTGGAAACTTTGATTTAGTAGGAGATCCCTTTTCTTAAGAAGTTACTTCCATGGTAGGGAATGAGTTTATTGATTAGAGTGGAGAAAATCTACAAGGATGCTATCTAACATGGTTGACGTCATGCAAGATAAATTTGTTACATTTGGAAAGAGGGAAGGTAGCTTCTATTAGAATTTTGAAAGTTGCTTCCTTAAATAAAAACTATCTTATGTGAGAATGAAATGAGAAGGTGATAGGGGCTTAATATCTAGGGTTTTAGTGAAACATTTGACATTTTTTACCCTTATCTTGATGTTAAATTAACCAATTATTATGTATTATTATCGATAATGCAAGTTCATGCCATAGAAATTCAGTTTTATGAGAAAAAGATAAAGAGAAACTATTTTTCTCCAAGATTAATGTAGGTTTTTATTAGTTCCATTGATGTCTCGTTTACATCATTATTATCATCAATTTAAAAGAACATTGTGACCCTTTAATGAAATTATCGTGGAGCAGGCAATCACCTTTAAAGACTATTATATAGATAGAAGAAAAGTGCAAGGTTTACATTCTTCCAGTATGGATTTTAAGAACAAATTGGATGAATCATACCTTAAATAAACCCAAACCTAACCAAGATGTATTCCAACATCTTTTAAAGAATTTTGTAATGACAATTAGAAAATCTTTAAACATTTCTGGATCAATATAAGAGACTGGTGTTCAAGGTTCCAAAGAGTAGATCAATAAGATTAGAGATTAGACTATAGTGGGAATTCTTTCTAGGTGTATTATTTACCTTTAATTTCATTAATATTTTTAACTCTTTGTATCTTGATCAATAAATATGTGTTTCATGGATAAAGTTTTGTGTTTAATGATTGTTATATGTAACTACATTATTTAGTATCTAAGGATTTGATAGGACCCCATCCTATCGGACTAGGCAACCTGCCTGGAACCCCATGAAAACACTCCAGTCGATTATCTTAATCACACTGAAAATATTTCCATGAAGCTAAGCCTCATTTCTATAATTTTTAATATGTCTTGACTTGTATTTCATTAAACATAAGTAGTGAAGTTTTAGAAAGTATTTGTAAAAGTTCTTAAAAATTTTCAGCAACATAATAGTTGTATTTTTCCAAACCCAAAAATTTTACAAGACCCTGCAACAATTTAAAACATTACTCTAGTCACCATACACATACTCCACTACAACTTAGGACATTTAAGTCCAATCAGAAACAACATAAAGAGTTCAAAGCATTCATTTAATTGATTCAGTAAAATTTTTTTTACAAAAACCTTATACACATATGACATTAAATACAATTTGTACAATGCAAAATTTGACTACACAGCAGCACTTGACGAAGACAGCTACATGTGCGGTGGAGTCCTGGCTACTTGAGCCTCTAAGTGAGCACTTGGGAAGTTATTTGAAAATAGGAGAAAGAGTGAGCTAAAAGAGCTCAGTGAGTAATATACATTTGTTTAAACAGTTATAAAATTTTAAACTTTTATGTATTTTAAAAAACAAACATTAATTCGAAATCCCATTCCTTAAAAGCATGTTTAGAAACTTCCTATATAAACCGTTCACCTTCCTTAGCCATATGGTACCTTTAGGTTTTAAGGCTATGGATCACAATTTATGTCGGTTTCCCATGCTCGCAATTTGATTATGAAACATATACCAATTGTTATGAACTTACTCTTAACGATGCTCACACCAATGATAACATGGTTACGATCTCACTCATAACAGTGCAGTACAATATATATTCCATATGTGCGGAGGGCGACACAATGGACATACTAACAATGCAACCCACCCAAGTTAGTGACAGATGCCCCCCGACACTGCCATGCACATTAGGATGTACTATGATCGATAATAACATAGGCATATATCCTCTCGACGTACCATAAGCTAAAATTAAATCAACTAACATAAGGGTTCACCTTAATTTAACATAACTGTGACCACTATACACCAGTATTATTTTGTACGTAACGGGCAGGGCGTATTTCCCAAATTCAATATATGGAAATTGTAATTTTCATTGCGATTCTATCTAGGCAATTCAACACAAGTCAAAATAAAAATCAATCCAAGCCAAATCCGTTTCTTTATCAAGACAATAAAACTTGAAAATTGAAATCATACATAACTTATTCAAATTCAACCCAATTCATAACATGCATAAAAATTCACAAAAAAAATTCTTAAAATATTCATAGCACATCTCATCTTAAAAACATTCCTAACTTTAATCAATAAAAGTCAATTTAAAACCTATTCACTTTTCATAAAATAGTTTGAGGTATACTCACCTTTCTCGTTTCTCTATCAATCTCTTAACCTTTGGAGCCTATTCTTTATGAAAATATCGCTTCCTTAGCAAGATCCTAATAACATGACAAATAATGCCATAAGTTACCAATAAATCAATGTATATGGAACTTCTTTCCATAAATTTCTAGTTACTACAATAGAACATTACACGGACACATCATCACATATAGGACAGATTTCATAACCAAATTACTTCACCAATTAGAAATAGAACCTATGATTTGTTTGACACAAGCTCTTCTCAACATTTTTCCCTACATGTCTTATACTTCCAAAGCCTCAAATGTTATGCAAATTGGTGTAGGATTCTGAGAGATATACCCAATTTAATACAGATTGGTCACAATAAGAGATAAATTTCCAGAATCAATTTCGATCTAGAAATTGAATTGCTTAGAGATAGAATTAAACTCCACATCCTTCATAACATTTCTAGCCCTATGTGTCTATTTTCCAACTAGCCTAAGATCATCTTATTTGGATGTCTATATGTCATGATATGGCTAAGAGATGGATACCAATCTAGAGGGTTTATACCATCAAAACAAGGGTTAAAATAAGGAGCACCTGATGAAATTTCAGATCAGGTTTGCGTCGCCATATTGACCTAGAATCTTAGGGTTATAAGCAAACTTATCTTCTAACCAAATGTTCTCCATTGTCTTAACGTTTTAATGACACCAAGAGCACGCAAAAAGGGTTAGAAATCTGAGCGTTATACTCCAACCATTACAGACTGCACAAACTGTTCACAATCAAGGGCAGAATTTTGGAACTACATGCAATTCAGATTTTGAACCTCTTAGAGCCAAAACCAAAATTCTAGTTTGACTGAAAACTTATAGTTATATGTGTCTAGTTTCAGATTCCTTAAACATCAATCAATTTGGACATCTATAACTCAAGATATACCCAAATAACTAGACATAGGTCAACAGAATCCTTCTAGCCAACGAGTTTACCTACTCCTTATCTTATAAACCATTAGGCAAAGCATACAATCAACTCTAAGCATCACTAATTTATGAGAACAAGTGACTAACCTTAATTCACCTTTGCTTGAAAATGATGTAGCAAAAGCAGTGGGAGAGAGGGAAAAAAATGGGACATGAGAGAATCCAAACCCAACTTCATGCTTCTTAATTCAACATACACAAAATGGAGAGAAAAAGAGAGCTTAAACCCTTGCTTCCTTATCTAGCCGTAGGTGGAGAGAAAAAGAGAGGAAAAATATATTTTTTGCTTGGTTTTGGAGATGTACACGAAGTCTTCTTCTTCTTCTCTTCATTAGTGTAGAAAATGTCCATTTAATGTCTACTTTATGTCATCCTACCATCTTCTTACACATGGCATCCATTAATGCAACTTTATGACATCCTATCAACATCTTACACATGGCATAGTATGTACATACTTATACATGTATTTTGTACTTCTAAATGTTCCTATACATATATACAAGCTATTGGGATGGTTCGATGATACTACAGTTGAGCTAACCGAAACTCGGTTATGAAAAAAAAATTTGAAACTTACTTTATTAATTTAGATGTTGTGATTCTATTGGAACGCCTTATAAGATCATTTGAAACCATTTAATTACTTGAATCATCAACATATAATCATACTTAGGAAATATCACAACATAATGAGGTTCAGGGTCTTAAAGGATTGGTTAAAGGATGATTTAATTAAGTTATAATCTTTTAGTTGTGTGTTATCTTTGTTTACATGGGTTCTTAGTCTTTTGTTTTGGACTAACCATTTAGAATAGACATTTAGATAATTAGAGATATAGGAAATCTATCCTAATTATTAGAAAAATTAGTAAAAATTAAAATTGAAATTAGCGAATGAACAAACATTAACTAATTGTGAGAGTCTCAAATCTAGAAAGGAATTTTATGATAGATCATCATGAACTTTATGTCTATTATCTATGTTTACTAGATGACCAAACAACATAATAAGGCTAATAGAGATAAAGCATTGGCTTAGCCATAATTGTGTCTTAAGTTCTAGAAGATTCGCTAGATTAAACCATATAGTAATCCTTAAATTAAATTAATTATTAGAAAGATAAAACCTTAAGTATTCATTATAGATTGATAAACCTTCATTACATCCTGAATTCTTTTGCATAAATTAAATAGTTTAGTTTAAATTAGTCATTTAATTCAATAATCAATTAATTTGGATTTTTCTAGATAATTATATGCCAATTAACTTAGTAGTCACTCTACATCCTTATGGAACGATATCTAGACTCAATTTAGATCCATTATATTACTTATTGACAAGTATTTTTGTCTTACGTTGGTTTTAGATTATGATATATTAAAATTATGTTTAGACAGATGTCAACATGTTTTTGTTGCTGTTGCACGGGCTCTTCATTATAATTCTAGTGAGATATCAATGTTCATTAGTCTAATGTTTACTTTTATTTTGTTTTTACTATTTTTTATTTTCTCAATTATTTTATACAATTGACGTTGATTTATATTTTTATTTGCTTTCATCAATTTTTCTTTGACTATCACTTTTGTTATCTTTCTTTAGTTTTTTTCTTTAATTAATTATTTCCTTATTTGTTTGCATAATCTTGCCCAAAAGCCTGAGGAAATAAGTTCAAATATGAAGTTAGAGTGTACTATGCATAGAAATAGGAATGAAACTCAATCAAGTACATATAGGTGGAAAATATTAATGAGGATCACCTTGAGATATAATCTAAATCATTAGAGATGGATCATAAAAATATTGCAGTTGTACCTAATAAAAAAGAACATATCAACCAAACAATAATGGACTTGGCTATAGAAATCAATAGTAGACCTTTGGCTAAAAAAGTAAGACTTAGGGTTAAAGCTAATAGTTTTAAGTTCCCTTACAGGATTAAGACCTTAAAACTAAGTAGCTCAACTTTAGATGATCCTAATAGCCCTCTAGAAACCTTCTTAAATATTTTTAATTGATTTAGAAATAAGGTATTTCTAAAATTGTGGTAAACTAAAGATTGTTCACTTTCTCCCTTAGAGATAATGCTAGATCCTGGCTCACCACAGTTCAGGCTAGTTCGATTAAAACTTGGAACTACTTTATGAAATTATTTCTAGATAAAATTTTCCCATCATTTATGATAGCAAAGAAGAAAATTGAGATTATATCTTTTATTCAACATGAGAATGAGAGTCTATATGAAGCCTATGAGAAGTTTAGTGAGATGCTATCTAAATGTATGAGCTCGAGGTCTAAGCAAGTTTACATATTCTATAGCGTTAATAGTCAAAGAAGTGATAAACTTTTTCACATTTTTTCAGTTAAGTGATCAATTTTTAAAATTTTTCAACTGAGAGATTAACATTTAAAAAATTAACCAGATGAGTGAAATAGACTAACGTCGTTAGTCATCGGACCCGAGCCAACTTGGATCTGACCCGACCTACTTTAACATTTTTACCTTTTTCGGTTAATTTTTTAAATATTAATCATTCAATTGAAAATTTTTCAAAGCTTAGTAACTTAACTAAAAAAATTTTAAAAGAATAAATTACAAACTTATTTTGAAATTTTTAATATAAATTCATCTCATAAATTAATATTTTTACATAATATTTATAAATACAATTAAATTATTTAATTATTATAAATTAAAATTAGTACTAATAAATTTAAATAATATATTTTTATAATAAGGCATATAAAATAATAAGTATAATTCATAATAAAAGATCAAGACAATAAGTATTAGTAAAAGTATGTTAAGTGATTTTTATAATATTTTTAAGATAGATTTTTAATGAATTTTTATATAATTTAATTTCAATTTTATATTTTTAAACTTACTTTTAAAATTAAACTTTATTTATAAATTTATCTTTAAATCTCATAATCTTTAGTTTTTAAACTTACTCATATAAAAAATAAATTTCAAGAAATTTAAAGGTCTTGTCATTGATAATACAGTTTTTCACTTTTAAAAATCAAAATATTAAAAATCACTTAAATTATATAAAAATAAATTTAAAGAAATTTAAGGAACTTCCTCAAATTTATAACTCTTTAGTTTTTTACTATTAACCCATATATTTATAAAGTGCTTATAAAAATTATTTAATTATTTTATATTAAAATTTATATGAATAAGTTCAAAAACTAAAGAGTATGGAATTTAAAGATAAAATTTATAAATAAAGTTTAATTTTAAAAATTAATTTAAAAATATAAAAATTGAAAAATTACTTTTAACTTTAGAATAATAACGTCTCCAACTTCTACATTTATATATAGTCTTGAAAAACAAATTCACGACTTAGAATTGGAAAATGCATACCAAAGTAGAATTCAGTTTTAACGGTTCTTTAATTATTTCATCTCATCTACCTTTCTCATTACTTTTTGTTTTGTTTTGTTATGTTATTCTTCTACATAACAAAACTCTTTTAAGAAATGACACCATTTTCTATTTCTTCATTAATTTTTCTAATGGATAATAATATCAGGAGTTTCTGATATTAATAAATAAAAAGAGCACGTGGTCTTATATAACTAAATCTTTAATCTCCCAATTTCTGTTCTTTGTGTCGTTTCTCTTTTATACAACTTTTTTTTTTTTGAACATGAAGAGTTGCTATTACAATTATCATACGTAATTGATTTTTTCTTTGACACATTCGATTTTCTTTCACAAAAAATGGCTGCACTTTTTGTCTGGCGTTCAGTGGCTTTGCTCTTCCAAGTCTTTCACCGTATTACATAAGTTTTTCTAATAAATAAAACTACAGGTAATAATAAAACATGAATATTTTTAGAAAAATATATTAAATTTAATAGTTAATTCTAAAATAAATAAAATTACAATAAAATGTGTGATTTTATCCTTTCTTTTTGTTTATATTAAGAACAAATAACTAACAAGTCTGATAGTTTGATGGAAAGGAAATTTAAACCTTTTAGCTTTAGAGATGACAACGGGCCATGTTCGAGCTTGGGCCTCAGTCTAAGTTTGACAGGCCGTCAGTCAGTCCAAAAATTCAAACCCTGTTGAATAAGAAGAAGAATAAAGACTCGGCTTAAATTGGGTCAACTGAGTCCGAATTAAGTTGATCGAGTTTCAATAGGCCTAATTTTCATACATTTATGAGTATATATTACTTGTATCTTTATAAAGATACGAT
Source organism: Pinacopodium congolense (assembly GCA_028565735.1). Classification (NCBI taxonomy): domain Eukaryota; kingdom Viridiplantae; phylum Streptophyta; class Magnoliopsida; order Malpighiales; family Erythroxylaceae; genus Pinacopodium; species Pinacopodium congolense. The sequence continues at coordinate 18,613 of JAOXYD010224311.1, forward strand.
TGCTAATTGAATATTACATTAACATTTTGAAAATTTAGG
>JAOXYD010224321.1:0-18649 GCA_028565735.1 Pinacopodium congolense
GATAATTTAGTATTTTTCATCTTTTTAATCTATTAATTTGGTATTCTTTAGATCGTTGTAATCCAATTGACCTAATACTTTTATCATATAAACTTCCTCGTGGTATCGATACTTGGAGTCTTAAATATACTCTACTTTATTACTTGATGAGATCGGTACGATTTTTGAAAAGTTGATCTCGAATTAATTGTTAAATTGTGCATTGAAAGATAGATTAATTTGAGCTAATTTTGTATATGGCCAACATTAATAAAGTTTTTGGCGTTGTTGATGGAGAATTGAATTCTAATATTAGGGATATATCAGTGTCCCAATTGATCACATTTTTTAAACCTAACTCACAGCTCCTCTAAGATAAGTGTGAACACATGTCTAATAGTGAAAATTTTCTTTCAAAATCACCTTTATAATTATCATTAGTATGTCCATTAATAATAAAGTATGATTCTTGATAACATAATGTAACATCTGAGATTTCCTTAACATATCTAAAAATCCTTTTAACAACATACTAATGGTCTTAACTAGGATTTGTCGTATATCAATTGACGACTCCCACTGCATATATAATATCTAGTACTATACAAATTATAGTGAATATTAGACTCTTTACTATTGATGTAATATGCAATACTCGAGACAACTCCATTCTCTCTTCTTCATTGTTATGGCTCATATTTGAGGATAATTTGAAATTAAAAGAAATTGAGATAGAAATTATCTTACAATCTTACATATTGAAATGCCTCAAGATCTTCTTTAAATAATTCTTTTTTAAAAAATTAAATCTTCATATTATTATTGTACTACTGAATTTTAATTCCTAAAATTGTATTTGTCAGTTCGAAGACCTTTATTTTAAATTCTTTATCTAACTGTATCTTTAATTCTTTGATGTGATTATTGTTAGGATCTTTCACCAACATGTCGTCTATGTACAACAGTAAGACTACAAAATCATCTTTACCAAACCTAATGAAATATGTATAAGGATCTACATTCATTTAGTCATATCCAAGGTTCATGGTGGAGCAATTAAATCTCTTATGCCAACACCTAAGCTCTTACTATAGTATAAATAAAGAATTTTCTAACCTATAAATCAAGTTCTATTTTTTTTTTCCTTTTCTTCAAAATCTTTTAGTTGGAGCATATGAATCTCTTCATTAAGGTCTCCATGAAAAAAATGCATTTTTCATGTGTCAATGCTTGAGATGTAAGTCAAATATAACACATATTACTAAGACTATTCAAATTTTAATGAGTCGAACCACAAACGAAAAAATTTCATTAAATTCAATTCATTTTTTCTGAGTATATCCTTTTATGACCAATCTAACATGATATTTATCCACTTAATCATCACCATTCTTTTGAATCTTGTACACTTATTTATTCTCAATGGACTTTCTAATATGAAATAGTGATATATGCTCTAATGTCTTATTCTTATAAAGAGCTTCAATATTTTCATGTATTATTCCTATCTACTAAGATGCATTTAAATTATTCATTGTTAATATATAATATAGTCTGAGCGTAAGATCAGTGATTTTTTTTATGTGAGTTGATCGTCAAGTGCCTTAAATATTAGATTCAATTGGATCTTATTCCTCCTGCTATGATTTAGCTTTAAAAATCATTTTGGTTAAGTTTCCTTTCCACCTTTACTATTATAGTCTCTGTTACTCTTGATCATTATCTTCCATAAACATAATATCCCTACTAATAACAACCTTATGAGCATTAGATCTCATAAATGATACCCCTTCACACTATCAGTATGTCCCAAAAATATATATTTTATGGATTTTGGATCCATCTTTATAGTTTCTTGGAAATTGTATATCACATATACAAAACTTTCAAATATATAAAGATTTAAATAATCTACTGTTATATCAGTACACATCTTCATTGGCATCTTCAACTTAATTGCGGTTGATGAAGCTTAATTCACCATATAGTAGGTAATATTTATTATTTTTGTCTAAAATTTCTTATCTAAGCTTGCAATTCTCATCATTACTTGTGTTTTTTCCATCATAATTTTATTCATCCATTTTGTCACTCTATTTTGTGAAAGAGTGTATGCCTTAATGAACAAATTTTTTATGCTTTCTTGTTTGAAGAACTTATCAAATTCTTTATCAGTATATTCTCCTTCATTATCAATTGTTAAACACTTGATCTTTTTGTCAAATTCAAGTTCCACTCACACTTTGTAGAGTTTGAAGACTGAAAATGTTTCTACCTTCCTTTTGATAGGATATATCTAACATCTTCTAGAATAATCATCAATAAATGATACAAAGAAATTTGTTCTTCTTAGAGACATAACTGATTTTTTCCATATATTAGAGTGAACTAATTCTAGAATTATGTTGCTTTTAGAATTTGAAGTGTTCAATTTCAATCAATATTGTTTGCTCACAATGAAATGCTTAAAAAAATAATGATACCTTTGGAAGACTTAGAAGTAGATTCTTCTCTGCTAAAAAATTTCATTCCTTGTTTAAACATATGCGTAAGTTTTTTATACCATGTCATTGTAGATTTTTCAACTGGACTAGTCACATTACTAATGTCTCTTTCTTATAAAGTTTCTTTTAATAGCAAGTCCATATGTGTAGCTATCTTTTCTACTTTTATAAATACAAGATCCTTTAATCAGCTTCATGATCATTTTCCAAATTTTAAGTATAAATCCAAGATCATCTAGTTGTCCTATAGATAACAAATTCTTCTTTAGACCCTCCACATATCAAATTTTTTCAATAATCTGAATTATATCATTATACATCTTTAATTTAATTATGCTAATATCAATGATCTTTAGACCTTGATCATTTCATTTATACAAAAATATCCCAAAGACAAGTTCATAATGGTGAAACCATTCTCTTTGAGTTGTTATATGAAAGTAGCTGTTGAATCAAAAAGCCATATATCAACAGATCTTCTTTTGCCTCCAATAGTCATTACTACTTTATAAACTATGGCATTTCCATCATTTGAAGTGCCCGTCAAGTTTCCTTGAGGAATGAAATATTTTCTTATTTAAATTCCAACAATCTTTTTTCAAATGATCTTTTTTGCCATAATTGTAGCACTTAAGGTTCTTCTTACTACTAGATTTTAATCTGTCATGACTATGGCTCTCACTTGGGTTCCACTCCATTGATCTTTCTCTCGACATCACCAAACCCTCTGTTTATTATGAACTTGGTAATCTAATTTCCTTACTCTTACGCTGACTCTCTTCTTTTAAAATAGTAAATGTAATATCGTTGAAGATTAAAGTTTGTGTAAGGACAATGCATGATAATTAATGGTGAGCTAATTATACAAATATAGTAGACTTTGAAGTAAAAGTTATTCACATTTATTTATTTCTATTGTATGCCTCAATGACTTAAGTCGGGAAAATAGGATATTCAAAATGTTTAAATGCTCTGTCATCGAAGTGAAGTTCGTTATATACAAAGTATAGAGTTTTCTCTTAACAAAAATTTTATTGTGGAGTAATTTAACTTTGTATAGTTTTGTAGGGTAATCTCATATCTCCTTTACCTTCCTTATCTCTTTTATACTGATAATACTCCATTAGCTAGTGCTAAATGAAGACTAGCAATAACATTCCCATTAATCTTGTTCCACGTTTCATTTGTGATCTCAGTGAACCTTTGACGAATAGATGTTTAACAATCATCTTTTCTTAAGATTTCTTAGATCTTTAACTTTTATTTTAAGAAATTGATTTTGTTAAAATTTTCAATTGTATATTTTATTGTCATTACTTCTATCACAACTATTTTATGAATAATACTTTCAAAAAGAGTAATTAATAATCTAACTTATTTTTGATGTGGAAGATCCACTCTTTAATTACAATTATAGAGCATACAATAAATAGATATGCACACCTAAGACAAGCTGTATAACAGGATTACAACTAAATGAAACTAAAAATAATGAAAATAAAGTAGGTATATAGATTTTATGTGAAACACCCAAAATAAATTAGGGTAAAAACCACAAGTAACAACAAAAGAATTCTAATATTGAGAAAAATTGGGAATTATAATCTCTATATAGGGAGAAATTACACCCACAAATTATATATACAATGTTTAATATTGTTGAAATTTCTTAACAAGAGTTTGATTGTCATAAGTTGTACATTAGCTAGGATTATCTCTATCTTCAAAGAAAAAAAAAGAAAGAAAGGGACCATATAAAAGCAAATAAGAAGATAATCAATATTTTGAATGTAATTTATTAAAATATACTAAAATTTAAATATATATATATATATATATACTCTTAAACAAATATGTTAAATGCACTATCCCTCATCTTAATCACTTCATATTACTCTCAACATGATTTCTTTTTTTATATATAGGTGACTTTCGTTGTATGTTTTTAAATAGTTAAATACTTGAAATAATTTACAAATAACATATTTTAAGTAAATGAATTGAAGAATTTGATTTAATTGACAATTAGAGCTTTAATGTATTTATACTCTTGATCAATTATCATCTTTAAAATTTAAAGCGAATTACAAATCTTCGAATACACACATTGAGATATTTAATCCTTTAAGTTAAAGATTAATTATACTTTAACCTTATTTTTTAAACGTATCATCTATCTTTTTATGGTCTTATTTAATTATCATTAAAAAATTTCATTAACTTCTCAATTAATTGTAATTTTAAAATGATGTTGTAGAATAATTTTCAATTTTCAATTTGATCAAAATAAATGAAAGACTAACAAACGTATCAAGAGGGATTGAGTGAGAGTTTAACAATATCATAAGGGGATTAGTAATAATTTTTAAAACATAAAAATTAAAATAAAGAAGCCAAATTATAAAGATCTTAGTGAATTGTATGATAGTTATATAATATAATAATTAAAATAATAGCACATATCGGTAAGTGATATTTTTTAAAATATAAATATTAAAATAAAAAAGATCAAATTACAAGGAGTCACTACATTTAACCTTTAAATTATAAATTTATTAAAAATTTCATTTCATTTAAACCACATTTAACCCTTAAATTAAAATGCCCCCTAAAAATTCAATTTCATTTAAGTCATTGGCCATAAGGACTGCAATTTTACTCGGTATTATTTTCAATTATTTGATACTTTAAAATAACAATTGAGTTGAGGATTAGTTGCGATATTATTAAGAATATCTAATAATGAACGTGATAAATTCTGATTAAATACAATATTTTCATATTCAGTTTTTCTAAAAGTGAGGAAACATAAAAAAAGGTTTTGTGTATATATATATATCATAAAAAATAAATTTATCTTAATTAGGGTCAACTAATTGAATACGAGTCTAACTAAACTTCATCAAACTCAAGAAGGCCTAAGTCTATCTAATTGAGTTAGGTTGGCTATTATAATGTTGGATTAAAATCACTTAAAACCCTTGTAGTTTGGTAAACTATCAATTAGACCCTTATAATTTCAAAACTATCAAATAAGTCCCTAAGGTCTCAAATGATTTTTATCCGTTAATCCTTCATTTCTTTTTTTCTTAGTAGATTAACGGCATATCCACATGACATATCCACATGGAACATTTGGAGACATGTAGCAATATCACGTGGCACTGGACTAATAAGTAAAAGTAATTTGAAACTTTAGGGATTTAATTAATAATTTATTAAATTGTAAAGACCTAATTGATAGTTTATAAAATCATAGTGACCTAAATAATCTTAAACCCAATTAATAAATTATTTTAATAATTAAAATTTGTTAATATTATATCCTTTTAATGAAATATTAAATTAAATTATAAGAATTAAATAAATTATAAAAATATTTTTATCTTTTACAAATTCAATATCTATGATATTACGTATATGTGAGAGTAACATAAACATATTTTTCATGTAAATAATCCAGTAATAATTACTTTAAATTGAAAAATTTTTTAGAATGATAATAGTTTGGTTTAAATATGATTTCATAGAGCCTAAAGAATTTTTTTATATTCAAATTTGATTGAATCTAAATAAAATAACCAGAAACATATTAGAATTTAAATATATTTTAAATCTTACATTTAAATTTATTTAAACCTAATTTAACTTAAAAATTTTAGGTCAATTCAATATAAAATTAATGACTTAAATTAAATTTAAATAAAATTTGCTTCTTCACTTCTACTTATGAAATTTTTTTAACGTTCTGAATGTAGTTTTAAAAAGTTATATACCTAATTTTACAAATACCTTATATTATTTTGGGTGCAATTTTAAATACGAATAAGTTTTTTGAAAAATTAAAAAAATGATAATAGTAAAATGAAATGTAGATGGCAAGATTTTGCACAATTAACTCATATAAGCAACTAAAACTACAAGGTTCTATCAAAAGAACACCAGCACATAGGGGCACCTCAACTAATTGAAATGAGCCCTAATTTCTATCAATCCATTTGGGAAGCACTATTGACAACCTTGAACATGCAAGCATGGAGATAGATCAAGGCAGAAAATTAGACAATCATGGTCACTAGGTACAACTCCTCACCTTCTAGCTTCTTAGATCATGTAAACATTGTAGCTTGAGTTTTGATTTCTTGTGTCTTGCTTCCTGCAGCTCTTGGTAGGAACCATTTGATCGTGACGGCATGGAGATGGACCAAAGCAGATAGAACGACAATCATGTACACCAGGTACGACTCCTCAACTTTTAACTTTATAGATCATGTAAAGACTATAGCTTGTACTCTTTCCACTGACTTGTAAAAGAATTTTTTTATATGCAATTCCAATTAGATCTAAATAAAATAGGTTGAAAATTATTTGTATTTAAAATTTTATTAAAAATAATTTATGAATTTGTCAAATTAGGTATATAAATTTTTTTAATTGCATTCAAAATATTATACGAAAATTTAAACAAAATTTTCATAAGAAGAAATAAAAAATAATTTTTATTTAAATTCAATTTAAGTAATTAATTTATATCAAATAGACTTAAAAAATTTTATTTAATTGAAATTGGGTTTGATGACTTAAATTATGTTTAAATAAATTTAAATTTAAGATTCAAATCATATTTAAATTCGAATAACTTTTAAACTATTTATTTAGATTCAATCAAAATTGAGAGTAAAAAAGTCCTTTAGGCCATATTAAATCATTTTTTAAAAAACTTTAAAAAATATTATTAATAATAAGAAGAAATGTTATATGGCAAGAGTCTACATAATTACCTATGAAAGAAAGTATAACCACAAGGCTAAAATAAAAACAAAGAGAGCACACATGTTCGATCCTGAGAGCACCAATATATAAGCAACACCTCATTCGATAGAAATTAGCCTTAATTTCTTTCAATCCAATTGGGAAGCACTCTTTAATAACTTGATCATGAAGGCATGGAGATCACCAAGGCAGAAAAAAATGATAAGCATGTTCACCATCTACTGCTTCTTAATTTACATCTTTGAAGATCGTAGAAATTGTAGCTAGAGATCTTTTCACTAACCTCTTGAATCTTGTTACCTTTAGCTCTGTGTATGATAGATCTCTACTGACTTGATTGTGAATGCATGGAATAAAAAATTGTGTTCACCAAGTACAACTCCTCAACTTCTAGCTTTATAGATCAAGTAAAAACTATAGCTTGAACCCTTTCTATTGACCTCTTGTATCTTGCTACCTCAAGATCTTAGCCAAAAGTAGTTATATCACAACTTAGATGGGGAGACTCGACTATTGGACATAAGATTAATTACTTCGATTGGAAATTTGTATGCTGCCTATTCATGCACACAATGTTCTTTCTGAACTCTTATTAACCTAGGCCTTAGAATAATAAGAGGATGAATAACATCAAAGTGTCTTTTAACTCGAGTGCAGAGGAAGCATCTACTAAAGGTATGCTCTATTACACAAAAAATTTATACTATAGAAAAGATCGTTAAAACCTAATGACTCGAACTAGAGTAGCCAGATTCCATAAACTGTGGAACTGGTCTATGTTCTTATATCTAATATGGAATAGCTTAATAATGCATAGAGCTTATCTTTGAATCCTATATCTAATATAAAATCCTTAATCATCTTTAGATGATGGTTTAGTTACGCTATTCCTTAAGACTTAGTCCCTTTTTTGGTACATGGTTACACTATACACCATTTATTTACTATTTATAGAAATAATCTCCATCTTTTCCTCATGAATATCGTACATAGTTTAGCTGAGTTGCTCATAGTAATTTGCTCTCTAATCCATGTTTTGAGTTTCTCTGTGACTTGTTCTTTAGCGTTCTCCTTATCTTTAAAAAATCTTTCGTTTTTCTCCTTCCATATTTTGTTTATGATTGAACTGAAGGCAATTAACCAGATGCTTTTGTTTCCTACTAATATAGATTTATTTGCATCTAGATAATTCAAAATGTCTTCATAGTGAGTCCTTATATTTTCCCAAAGGCAAAGAGAATAAATCTTATGCCACACATATTTTCTATAAGAGCAATCAAAGAATTAGTGCTCATTGTTTCAATATGAGCTTTACATAAACTACATCTAGAAGGAATAGTAAGAAACTTTAACCTATCTATAGTACTTAACTTCTTCATAACTAGCAACCATATGAAAAGGGACACTTTATGTAGAATTTTCTTATTCAATACCACTTTGTGCCAAATTTGTACTTGCGCTTTTATTATATATAGATCTTTACACAACTAGTTTATGAATAAGTCATATTGATGTCTCATCCATATATAGCTATCCTCCTTACTGTCACTTGGTCTATAACTTGACAGTTCTTGGAAAAAAATCAAAGGGTAGTTATTTCAACTGTTTGCATTGATCTATATCTTAACTTTTGTGTTAGTAGGGAAGGTTTCAGTTAACTGAATGTAGAGTGAGGTATTACTAATCTGTCCTACATTACTCTAATTTTCAAAACACAAAAATGCTAATTCTCCATTACCAATCATGCATTTGATACTACCATTTAATTTTTCTGTCAGCTTTAGCCATTTTTTCCATAAAAGAGGGGTTGATGTAGGCACCATGTCTACCTCCCAGACGCTCTTGTTGTGTAAATAATAACTATTAGTCCATTTATACCAAATTGACTCCTTGTTGGTAATTAATCTCCAAAGTCTTTTATTTAGCAAAACTTTGTTTCTGAGGATAATGGATGTTACCCCATGCTCTCCTTATTCTTTTGACTTACAGATCTCAGCCCACTAAACTTTGGTCTAGAATCTTATGCATTGTTTCCTTATCCATAGGAAGCTTCTCATTATCTTTTCAATCCTTTTAATGATTCCCTTGGCTAAGAAAAAGTGTGATGACCAATAGATATGCATGGAATTTAGTACCAATTTAATTAACTGAAACCTTTCGACATAGGAAAATACATGATTACTCTAATAGTTGATTTTCTTGTGTACTTTCTCAATTAGTTTTATGCACTCATTTTCAAGTAAATGTTTGGGAGCAATTGGTAGTCTTAGGTAGGTGAAAGGAGTAGGTTTAGTCTAAATACCAGTCACTCTAGAAAGCCAATTGGAAGTTTTTTAGTGGAAGATGAGATAATCATAAAACTTTTGTTACTATTTAAACTAAGGCTAGATAGTAGCTTAAAAGTGCTTAGGGAGTTATGAAATTCCTACTAGACCTATCATGTACTTTTAAAAAGAGCTTAAGACCATCTACAAAAGAGAGACTAAATAGTTTAAGTCTCTTGAATTTGCTGTGATATTTTAAACTGGTATCTTGTTTGATATTAAACTTTATTAGCCTATGCAAGGATTCCATGCCAAGAATAAAGAGGAAGGAGGAAATTGGATCCCCTTGCCTCAATCCTTTACCTTATTTTATTAAATGTGTTGGCTATCCATTAATTAGTATTTGGATTGAAATAGTGGAGATACATTACTAAATCTAGCCCCTTAAATTTAATCGAGAAACCAAATGCTACAAGCAGATGCATGATAAACTCCAAGCTAATAGAGTCATAAGCTTTGTATAGATCAACCTTGATTGCACAATTCTTTGGAGAACTATTAGAGTTGTATCCCTTTAGAAGTTCTTAGACTAAAAGTACATAGTCTCCCATAAGTCTATCTTGCAAGAATGTTGCCTGAGTTTCATTTCAGACTATTAAGGATTCCTTTCATCTTAGTTACCACCATTTTAGAGACAATTTTATATAAGGTCTTGCAACAAGTAGTAGGCCTAAATTTAGATAGAGTATAAGGGTTGTTTGTCTTAGGTACCAAGCATATGAATGTCTTATTTATACTTTTCAATAACTGGCCCTTTTAAAAAAATTCCAACACCACATCCATTACTATATTGTGTATTAAGGGCCAAGCTTTTTAGAGGAAAAATCCATTTAATCCATTCGATTTAGGGGCCTTACTTGGATTAATTTCAAATTTTGTTTTTTCAACATCATGTGCACTAAAAGGTTTGCAAAGTTCCTGCCTTTCCTCATTTGAAATTTCATGACTAATAAAACTTCTCAACTTACCAGTAGAAGAGTATGCTAGGTTAGAAGTACATAGAGTTTGTTTGCAGAATAGGTAAGCTTGCTCACTAACTTCCTTATGTCTATTGGTCATTTCCCTTATTTGTTTCAACAATGAAACTATAGTATGTGTATTCGTCCGAGCTTGTATTATCTTATGAAAGAAACTAGTATTCTTATTACCTTCCTTTAGCCATAATACTCTAGATCTCTGAGAGAGTAGAGAGTTTTGCCTTAGCAATGCTTATGTATATTGATTTAGGTTTATTTTTTCTTTAGATAGCATATTGGAATCATTAGATTGACCATATAATTCCTATTTTATTCTCTGTAATTTAACCTTACCATCTGATAAATCACTATTAGTGTTCCTTGTAATAATCTTGTTGAGCTCCTTTAGCTCATGTTGAATAGATTCAATCTTTTTAGACTAATATATTCCTTGCACTCTTGTACATGAGGAATTAATCCTATAATAACAGCTTCCTGAAACCCCCCTCCATTCCTGTAAGAAAAATTTTAAATCGAAATGGATGTTTCATCTGCTTTGTGTAACCAAATTTTAAACATGAATAGGAGTATGATCAGAGCGCATATATTCCATTAATGTTTCTTTACTTTTCAGAAATTGACTGAGCCATTCATCATTGACTAAGGTCCTATCTAGCTTCTTCCTCATGTGCGTGTTAGAACTTTTCTTGTTACTCTATGTAAAGAAGTTACCCTCAAGCTTTAGGTCTGTTAATTCTAATTTTTCCAAACAATCCTTAAGGTCATTCTAGAGGTACCTCTCCTTTATTGCTCCTTTAGCTTCTAGTCTATACAAGATGTTATTAAAATCACCCATAATCAGCCAAGGGCTTTGAATAATATTCTGGAGTCTCCCTAAGTCAAACTAGAGATGATTCCTTTGGAATTCAAAGTTTGATGCATAAATAAAAGAAACTATGAAATTTATATTACCTGATAGCCTAGAAACTTCTAGATGAATTACTTGATCAGTAGCTTGTATTACTATTACCTAAATCTTTTTTATATTAATATTCTTCCATAATGATTAGATAGGATCTGCTAGTGTTTACTTAAAATCTTAAAGCCTTCACATTTTTCTAGAGAAAGTTTTATTTCAAAATAGTTGGCTTAGTATCATTGACAAAATCTTTCGGCATTTGTTGCTTTTTAGGGTAATTGAGGCTCCTAATATTCTAAGCTAGGACTGACATTGGTTAGAGAGATCCAGCTTTTGGTTCCTTTCCTCTTGTCCTTATAGTTTTCCTACTCATTTTATGTTTGAATTCATTAATTTCACTTTTATTAGTATGAGAAATCATCTCTTTAGACTCCACCATGTTGTTTTGAGTACCTGAACTATAAGATTCTTTTGGTATGTTAGGGCTTCTAGCTTGAGAAACTTTTCCTTTCCAAGTTATAGAGGACTACTGCTTCGCATTATAAGAATCATTATACCTATTCATTTTAATCACCTTAGTCTTATTCAGAAAATTTTCTTCCATAATCTGATCATTACTTACCACATTTCCTTAGCAAATAGGCATGCTTCTAGTTGTTCCATTATGGATTAAACTATCTTCCACACTTGCAATCTAGAAGTATTCTGTTTGTTGGTCAATAATTGCAATACCAAAATCCTCCCTAATTTCGTTATTTTGTACCCAAATATGTTACTGATTAGGTATTGTATCAGTATTTATGTTTTCAGCTTGTTGATCCGTGTATCCCACTAATTCTTGACAATCACCTCTTAGGAACCTTTTAACTGTCCCTTGCCATTACTTTGTTTGTAAAATAAAAGGTCTCCATTAGTAAGAAACTCGAATCTCATCTTTAAAAAATTCATCATTCTAACCAATCTCATTAGATGGATAGATTCAAGAAGCTTATTTCCATGTTCAAAATTAACAACAGTCTAGCATAACTAATCCTTCTCCTTAGTGCAGTATTTTCATCCATACATATTAGTTTCCCAATAAAGCTTGCTAAGTAACTAAGCATTAAGGCAAACCAATATTATAATGATACATTATGAAAATTGATCCATACAGGAATATATTTTTTGCTTTAATTTATCTAATGATATACTTCAGATATGTCATAGCCTATATTTTAAGATTGCCTTTGCGGTAACATCTGATGAGAATTTAAAAAGCACAAGGTCCTCCTTATTTAATAGGACTTCACTCAGCATTCTCCACTTTCATGTTCTTTGCACTCAATTGTTAATGGTAGGGAAAGGTGGTCTTTTGCCGAGGAAAACCCCAACAAGTGTAGCACTCCAACCCTTAACACCCTCCTTGAACAGCTCAATGGGTGTAGAAATAATAGGTTCATTAGCATGGATGGTTGGAGATTGAACGTAAGGGTTTCAAAAGTTTAACCTCTTAACACTTGCTTCGCAGTAAGTTGCACTAATTTGGGTACAGTAGGTTCTTTAATAATTGAATCTTGAACAATATCATAACTTGAATGGTTTAAGGAGAAGGGGGAAATAATCAAGGATTTTTAGAATTGAAGGTGCTCCATTTCTCATTTTGACATGGAAAAGGAAGGATGGCAAAAGGAAAATTAAAAAAAGACAAAAACAAGAGAGTAAAGGAACTAAAGAAGATTAGTTTTAGAGGAAAAAGTAGCAGAGGAACAAAAGGGGTACATGGTGACCCAGGTGCCACCTTAACATGTAATCATATTTAAATAAAACTATTATCAAAATAAAAATTTATTAAATTAAAGTAATTGTTAATATATTATTTGCACGATAAATATGTTTGTATTATTCTTATATATATACAATATTATAGATATTGAATTTGTAAAGGACAAAATATTTTTATGATATATTTTATTTTTAAAATTTTAATTTAATAGTTTATTTAAAAAATAATATTTACAACACAAATATCTTTAATTATTAATTTTTTTAATTATTAAAATAATTTATTAATTGAGTTTAAAATTATTTAGGCCTATTGAACTAAAGGAGGTTCTACTCAAGTGTTTTGATGATAACAACACATTAATGTTATTAATTTTTTTAGTTTTAATGCATTTATAAGATAGGTAAATGTTTAAAGTACAAGAACTTTTTGTGGAGCCTAAAGTAGAAGAGCCTTCATGAAGAATATGAAGTGTAAGCATTAGATGATCAAGAATGAATGATTAAGATATAAAGATCAAGTTATATAGGTTTAGGATTATGTCTTAGTATTCTAAATTTCCTAAACTTGATCTTTATCAATGCTTAAAAAGAGCTCTCACATTTACACGAACTTTTACCTTTGCATGAACATTTGCATATAGGATTTGAATTGTGATTTTAGTAATTGAATGCATTTGATTACGGTATTAACATGTTAGGAATTGATTTAAAAAGACATATAGAAATTAAGGTTTTTTAATCGAGAGGTAATGTGATAGATTGTGTTAATGTACGCCTTTTGATGAGTTTAAGTGAATTAAAATATTGCTTGAAGTTATTTAAGCATATTTGAATATATCTGAGTTTTATTATGATGTGAATTTTAGCCTATGGAATATTTGAAAGGTTTTTAATTTATTTAAGAATGAAAAGTTTTCATAATCAAGGCTAATTCTTATGTTTTGAATCAATTGAATGTTTTTGTTAATTTTAAAAGCTTTGACATCTATTCTAAAACTTGATTGAAGTCTTGTTTAATGTTAAGAATTTGTTTGAAGTGTTTTGAAATTGGTTTTTTTAGACTATAAATGGTAGTTAAACAAGAGTTAAATGATGCCATTCCAAAGGACCATTTAACCCCTATTTCCCAAAGAACTCAACGGCAGTTAAGCAAAGACCTAAACGATGTTGTTGAGCTCCCAAAGTACTGCTATTTAGGTCCTTGTCTTTAATGGCTAATTTTGGGGATTCTGATTTTGACTAGTTTTTATCTTCCAACTAGCTAGTTTTGACATCCAACATCTCTAAACCCTTCTTAACCATATATATATATATATATATATATAATTCCTAAATACCTTTATCTCTTCTTTATGCTCTTTAAACAAGTTTACAAGATCAAAATCATAAACCTCTCAAAGCTGCCATTATTTTTATTATTCTTGGTTTAATCTCTTTTCTCACTATCTTAATCTGTTTTTGGGTGTTTAAATTTATTGTTATTTTTTTTTTGGATAATTAAGAGTTTTATTAATCATTTGTTTGCAATTATAAGGGTATATCTCTTTAATTTTAAACTCATTTGTTCATATACTCCAAACTGTCTCTATTTTTATTTATCTTTTGTATTCTTCGATTTTAAGTGCCCAAATATATTTTTATTACTTCAAAATCATCATAAATGTTTTGATTAATGTCTCAAGAGTGCACTAGAGCTTTTACTTCAATTTTTAAGACTCAAATCATTTTTTAAAGCTCCAAGAACATAGATTACTTATTTGTATCAAACTTTGGTGTCATAGTCATTCTACTTCAAGTTTCACTATCTAAATTCCATTTTTATGATTTAAAATTACATAAATCTATTTTTTTTATGTTTGCCAATCTTCCACAAAGTTTTCTAACCTGTTTGTGAATTTCAGAAGGTTAGAATTATTTGTTTATAAGGCTAGAAGTTTGATAGCTTGTGTATATTCATGGTTTGCTCTTGATATGAACTTTCTATTTCATGCATTAAATTATTTTTTATTTTTTTGATTTATTGTTAACCTATATATTAATGTTCTAGTAGCTTTTTGTGTTAATTGAGTGCCATTTGATTGGTTAAAAATGTTTGTTTCTAGGCTAAAACATAAAGATTGACAATTTGACAGATTTTGTGATGTTAGATTTAACCTGATTATTTGATACCTTATAAAACTTTTTTGCATCAATTTATTTGTTTATGATCTATTGAAATGTTAAGAAGCTAGCTATATGGTTTTGTTTTTCCCTTAAAGTTTCATAATTTATTTTGTTGCTTGTCCTTCATTGATACACCATTTAAAGTGTGTTTTGTTATTTAATTTAAAGAATTGATTTTGTTGATTGTTGTAATTGATTCAATGCTACTCTTTTCCATTTGAAATAGAGTTGATAGGTTGCTCTTGATCTGTATTAAACAATAGTTCAATTGCATTAATATTTGAATGTGAATTGGATTTATTTACACCATGTATAAGCATTAAGGAATTCATAAGGCATAAGTATTTCATTGATTACATTTGAGTCCCTTTGAGTATTAATTTTGATCAAGTTTTCTCTAAGCTATATAAGCTTGGTTTAAGGCTTTGATAGCATATATTTAGAGTTTGTTTTATTAGCAAAAATTGTATATTTCAATTAAGTTTGAAAGGGTTACTCTTTACCCACTTAAGTAAGATTATATTAGGTTTCTCTTGATACTTGCTAAACAAGAATGTCTTGGGTGCCACTTAACCCTTGTAAAGAAGATTATTGGGTTACTCTTCACCTTAAAAGTAAGATTGTAATGGGTTGTTCTTTACCCTTAAGTAAGATTATAAAGGGTTACTCTTCAATCACTTAAAGTTAGATTATTTTTAGTGAAATTTCCAACAAGTAGTTAGATAGAGGACGTAATCTATATTTGGGGTAGGCGAACCTTTATAAATCTTGGTGTTCTTATCTTTCCCTTATCTCTTTACTTTTATGCACTTGTGTTTGTTTATATTTGATCGAATTAGCATAAGTATTGGAACATATAGGTCAAATTTTGGTTTAGTGATCTGTATAGTTAAAATTGACCTAGATTATTTAGTTTGATTAATTTAAAAATAAATTTTAAAATACTCAATTCACCCTCCTTTTGGGTACTATAGGGCTTATAATTAGTATTAGAGTTTTGGTCTCACATTTTCATTAATTTCTAATAAAATTGTGAGCAAAGATTAGAAATGTCACTTTACTTTGGTCAAGAGGGATTGGATATTCATAGGTCATCAATTATTGATGGTAATGATTTTCTTAAATGAAAAATTAGATTGAAATTTTTTTCTTATAGGTCAAAATTTCTATTTATGGAATTTTATTTCAAATGGCCTTAATGGATTTTCAAATGATGAAAAAGTTGTTTCTTTAAATGTAAAAGCCATGCATATCCTACATGATGCATTAAATAAGAGCATATTTGATAAAGTTTCAATGTGTGCTTCAGCTTATGATATTTGTAGTAGATTAGAGAAAATGTTTTTAGGTGGAAGTGATGAGGCCAAAAATTAAATAAAGGAAGTGGAAGAAGTCAATGAAGAAGAAGAAGTTCAAAACGTGTGCTTAATAGTTTCTATGGAAGAAGCTCCATTTTCATTAAACATTCAAAATGAAAACATTGAGTTACCATCATCTTTTAACTGTCCTAATATTGATGATGTGAATGAAAATGATGTGCCATATGATGAAATCACATATGATAAATTGGTTGAGTATGTGAAAGTTATTAGATTGAAAAGGAAGAAGCATTCTTCCAAACATAAAGAAGTTGTGAAAATTTTAAATGATTGTGTGATTGAAAATAATACGTTGGTGAATGTGAATGATTTTTTAAGAAGGGAATTTTGGATGAATGTTTACATAGGAATGAAAAATTGCAAAATAAGTTGCATAACACATTAGAAACCAAGAATTCATGCTTGTTAGAAATTGATAGATTGAAAAATAAAATGAATGTCATGTTAAATCTAGGAATGTGGAAGTTGCTAAGCATAATATGCATGATGAGCATAAGTTGATATATGAAAATAAATGTTTCAAAAAGGAAGTATAAGCCCTTAAGAAATATTTGTCAAAATTCATAAAAAACAAAGAAAAGTTAGATTGCTTAAAAACTTAAAAGAGATCCAATAATAGATAAGGTTTAAGTTTTATTGATGGAAGTGTATCCAAGGATACAAAACATTAAATAAAGAGATTGTATTAAATCCCTCATTAAACAATGATGCATTCACATCTAAAGAACATACTAAGCTATCTTTTAAGAATATTGCATCTTCATCTAAATTATTTGCTAGGAAGAACAATTATCATACATTCATGTATGCATCTAGAATAAAGGCTAGGAAGGATATGCATCAAGGAAGAAATAGGCATAGTTTCTATAGGAATGCACAAAATCATAATGATACATTTTAGATCCATGTTAGGTAAAGAGGTCCTAGACAGTAACAGCCCAGATCAACCTGCCAATATATATTGTCCGCTTTAAGGGATCTCTCATCCAACCGCCACCCATACAATTTTGCTTTTAGGATCTTCCCTAAAATGCGTATATGGGGGAGAGGTTTCCATAATAAGACGTAAAATGTCTTTATAATAACTATTAACAAGAAGTAAATTGTCTTTATAATAACTGGCAAAACTATAACATAAACAGTTAGCTAATCTCCAATTAAAACTCCATACGCATAAATAACCTAATCCCATCATTACTCAAAAACCAAAATTTAGAGATATCAGAAAACTAAATGAAATTTATTCCATAGTTCAATAGACATTAACATATATTCATGTGATAAATTAGTAAGGGGCCGTTTGATTTAGCTTTTGGTTGTGATTTTTGTATTTTTGTATAGGGTTTTGTGTGTTTTTTTGTTCTTGTGTTGTTTTTTCGATTTATGTGTTGTATTAGTGTGTGTTTTTTTTTTCAGTTTCTGTGTTTTTTTTATGTTTAAAAAAATCAAAAACCAAAACAAAGAAAAAAACATAAACGAACAGGCCCTAAATCAATTACTACTTATTAATTTTACAATTAGAGGAAACATCCAAAGAATGTTTTTAATTGATAAATAATATTTAAAAGTTAATTCCATACTCTATTATGTATAATTTCCATGTCTCAGCATTCACCTTCTCTTTATGTATGTTTGTTGTTGGTCTCACAAAGACATGCACACCACTTGTTTGACAAAATAGTCTAGAGGAGTTAAACCTTCTATAATGCTTTTCTCTGATGTATGCCTGTAGCGACCGATTCCTATATATATATAGGAATCCCCCATTTAGAGAGTCATTTTACATGTATAATTGTGACTTGCATTTAATATACATACTTACATTGTGATTTGGAATAATGGTAAAGGTGTTAGATGCATTCACTTGATAATTGTGGGTATAAGTGAT
>JAOXYD010224343.1:0-18647 GCA_028565735.1 Pinacopodium congolense
CTCATCCTTCAATGATAGGTCTTTAGACTACCATTGAATTTCTAGAAACTTGCAAACTTCCATCTTTTTGCTCTAATCTCCATAATTTATTAACAACCTACAAATTAGTTATACTAACACATAAATTCAATACTTAAGCACTGAATTAGGGCTTATAATTCAATAAATAATCAATAAAAACCCAATCCATATGTACACATTATTCCCAGCCACCTTTTCGACACAATCAGAACATTCTATCTTTAAATCCTATCTCTTCTAATAGATCAAAATCAAAATATCTTGGTGCAAAAATAGTATTAGACTTTAAAAGAACATACCTATCACCCTCCTATTTAGAGAAGATAGGGAAAGGAGCACCAAAATTTGCAGAAATATCCTTAGCATTTAGTCCTCCCACTTTAGCTTGAATAGGTGGAACGAGTTTCTTAACAACTGACTTGATTCTTAGAGGCATAATGATAAAAAACCTGTAAAAAATCATACATAAGGTGGGGAAACTTAAGAGAGAGCATAAATAGCCCATAGATAGAGAAGATGGTGTGAATGGAGAGAAAGAATGGAGAAGGAGATGAAAATAAACACAAGTCTGAACAAAACTAAAACTTTTGTTGAAAAACCTAAGGAAACTTACAAGATTTGTTGAAAACTTGGAGAAAAAAAATGAGTAGAGAAGCTTGAAAATGGGGCGAGGATGTTGAAACTAGTGAGAGAAAGAAGTGGGAGAAGAAAAGGAGTGAAAAAGATAGAAGCTTCTAGGTTTTAGAAGGAGGGGGCGAGATGATGATTGTGCACTACTATGGACATAAAATTTCTGTCACCTTCGTGCTTTTCTTCAATTTCGCCATGTTTTGGATTATTTAACCTCCCACTTAGTTTTAAGTCACTCCAAACCTTTAAATTCAAGTTTTAACATCAAAATCAACCTAAGAATCATCAATCAAACTCAAGAAAACATAATTGAAACAAAAGAAGAGATGAAATAAATGCAACAAACAACTTAAAACTTAAAAGAGAAATAATCAATGACCTAAGAATAAGAAACAACATGGTTCATTTAAAGTCATGAGCTCGATCAAACTTCAATGCAATCATGTATGGGTAAAGGAAAGGAAAGAAACTACTTCCATTTCATTTTTTAGAAAGTCTTCAAGATATAACTTTCCATGATGCTCAATATCCCTAAGTGTGTTTCCTTTATAGTCTTCCACCTTGAAAGTCCCATGCTTGATGACTTAAACAGCTTTGATTGGTCCTCCCCATTGAATCTTAAGTTTAGATGGAATGAACTTCAACCGTGCTCTATGCCTCCTTTTTCTTATCTTTATAACCCTTTTGTCTTATTCCACCATTACATCGTTAGGAATACTAATGGGTAGTGGTTTTCCCTTACCTAAGGAAGTATACTCAAATTGTGGAGGTAAGGATTGTAACTTAAGCATGGGTGGTGTTACTAAAGAGAATATAGTAGGGGCATTTGTTTTTCCTAAAGGTTCTTGATTAAATCTCTCACCCAACTCCTCCTTCTTCCCAATTTCTTCATTATCTTGAAAATTTACCTTTCCCTCATGCTTCATCTTAGGTTCCTTTCCACCCTTATTAATCACACCAATCTTCATGCAAGCATTTCTTTTCACCGAATTTTTCAACTTCTTTCCCATGTTCAAGTTTACTTACTCGTCACCAATTTAAAGGATTAACATTCCTTTATGGACATCAATTAAAGCCTTACTAATGGTCATGAAAGGTCTACCAAGGATCAATGGGTAGCTTCTATCCTCCTTGAAATCAAGCACAAAAAAATCAACTGGAATGAAAAATGTATCCACTTTCACGAGCATATCTTCCACTAATCCGAATGGTTTCCTTCTTATTTGATCCTTGAATAGGATGAGCATAGAAGTTGGTTTGACCTCACCTAGCCCTAATTTTATGCAAACCGATAAAGGCATCAAGTTAATAATTAGTCCTAAATCACACAAACTGTTAGAAAATGCTAAGTTACCAATAACACAAGGTATAGTAAAACTCATTGGATCTTGTAACTTGGATGGAACGTGGCTAGAGATGATTGAACTATAAATTCCCGTTAATGCCATAGTTTGATTGTCCTCCCAAGTGTGATTATTGATTAGGATATCCTTTAATAACTTAGCGTACTTGGGCATATTCTATAAAGCTTACACAAAAGACAATTTCTTTACTTTCTCAAAGAACTTAGAAACTTATGCATCTATATGATTCGTCCCGAGTATTTTGTGGATAAGGGATTCTTGGCTTGTATGGTGGTGGTGGCATATAGGGCTTCTCCTTATCCTTATATTCTTCTTCCTTTTGACTTTTCTCCTTGGAGCTTTCAACCTTCTCCTCTAGTTCCTCTTCTTCTTTTCTAACTATAACTTTGATGGCCTTCAGTTGCTCCCTTCGATTCACCTTTGTGTTGCTTGGAAGACTTCCTGCAATCCTAGATGACAAATCATTAGTAAGATGCCCTACCTAAACCTCCAAGTTGTGGATAGAAGATGCATGGTTCTTCACTATTTGATCTAATTTCGCTTCCATCCTCTTTTAAATTTCCTCTTGGCTTTCAAATATCCTCTTTTGGTTCTCTTCTTGACTTGCCAATTTGGAGCCCAAGAAATCCATCAGCTTATCCATCTTGTTTTCCAAAGACCTTAGTAGGTCTTGTTAAAAATTGAGAGGTCCTTATGCTCCCACTTGGACACCTACATTGTTAGTATTTCAAGTAAATTTTATGTGGTTTTTTCACCCAGGATTATAAGTATTGGAATAAGGATTGTTACCTCTTTATGGTTGGCCCACAGAATGTACCTGCTCAGTGCCATTAGCTCCTAACAAGAAACATTTTGCTATGCCATGGTTATCTTGTCCATAAAGCTCACATTAAAATTGCATGGCCTTCATTATAGATGAACAATTTCCTTATATGTTGCTCAATTTCTTGGTGAGGGCTAAAATTTGTGCTTGTAAAGTTGTCACCGAGTCAAGTGGAATCATACCCTTTTTCTCCTTGGAACGTTGCCTACTCCTCTCATTTGCTCACAAAAAACTGTTATTTGCCAAATATTCCAAGAGGTTATGAGCTGCATCTATAGTTTTCCTCATTAAAACCCCTCTTGTAGTTGTATTTATGGTTCCTCTAGTACTATGATTAACCCCATTGTAGAAATTTTATATAAGGAAATCTCTTAGAAGATTATGGTATGGATAACTTTGTTGTAACAAATTAAATCGCTCCCAAGCCTTATATAATGACTCTTCATCACTTTGTTGGAATCTTGTGACCTTCTTTATGATATTTGTAGTCTTAGTCAAAGGGAAGTACTTAGCAATAAAAGATTGGGGTAGCTGCTCCTAAGTGTTAATCTGACCTCAGTTGAGAGAATTATACCATGCTTTAACCCAGTCCTTCAGGGTGAAGGAAAACAACCTCAACCTCGCTGCATCATTTGACATTAAAATGTATGACAAATCTCCAAGAAATTAGCAAGATGAGCGTTGGGATCTTCATTAGCCAAACCATAAAACTGCACACTGGATTGAAGTATGTTGAGGAGCACCGATGTGATATCAAAGTTATTCACTTGTACAGCAGGCCTTACAACTCTTTACGGATTGAAAACTGGCCTCATAAAATCCATCAATGTGTTTTAGGCACCCCCTTGTTCTCCTTCTTCTGCCATATTCCTCTATATATTGTCTTGGTGCTTCGTTCTTCTTAACTCTCTTTCGTTCCTTGTTATATCTGATAACTCTTTGTCGCTCAATTTAGTGGACCTTCTAGTACTCTTTATGTTTATACACCTGTAAATACACAAGGAAAAGTACCAAAAACTCATAAATCAAAGTCACCATAAACTAAAAAAGATACTAAACAAACAATCCCCGATAACGACGCCAAATATTTGATGAGACAATTTATGTGTGTGGATAAATTCTTCTAGCTTTACATTATATCACAACTATATGAGTCACCACTTAATTCAGGTTATACTTTGTTTAAGAAAATAATTTCAAATGCTAAAAATTGGAAAATAAACTAAAATTAATCAAACAAATAAAGAACAATAAATTGGGTAAATTTCAGTAATTTGATAATCAATATTTAAGATTAGGAGCCACTTTATCCCTCTTTTGCTTCCCTCTTATCTTATTGATTCAATTATGTTTGATCCAAAATTTTCTAATACTTCATTGCCCTCTCTCAAGGCGCAATTAGTTATCCTTAGTTAAATTAAGATAAAATTAATTGTGCTACCTCTCGAGTTACACAACCTTTCCTAACCATTCAACTAGATGTTATTCAATCCTATAAGTAGTTTAAACAAGTAGCTAAGATCTCTCTTCATCTACTTGTAAAACCTGAATATGTATAGGTCTATTGGGAGCCAACTCTTGTTGCACAACCCAACAAGAATGCCTAAACTGACTCTCTCGATCTATTGCAAGGTATAAGCTTAATACATATCACAAACATTCATACATTGAATTAAAAATCAACAGTTTCACAAAAGAGATGAAGAATAACTCCTATAAAGTGTTTAGCTACTCATAATCACAAATAATCTAACAACATTCATGTTTCTCATGCTAGAAAGTAATAAAGAGAAAAAATATTTAAAAAAACTGGGTGAAGCTTTGAAGTCCTCCTCTCTATTGCAAGAAAGCTGGAAAAACTAGATGTTGAAGCGTTTTCTTGATTTCTTAGGATGATGTCTTGTTTTCCTTTTTTGGGAGCCATAAAAAAACCTTTACTTTACCTCTTTTGATTGTCCTCTAACGATTATTAGAGGCTCTTAGGGTTTAGAGCCCCTAAATATGTCAAAAAGGGGTCTACTAACTCAAAATCCAGTATTTGGGTTGTTCTCATATGCATGAGGGTGATAGAAACTTGGTTATAGGATGATACATGATTGTGCATGTGCACAATCATGTACTGTTGTTTGACAACTTTCTGCTACCTTCACTCTTTTGGCTATAACTTCTTCTCTAGACCTCCGATTGACTTGAAGTTTGAACTAAAATCTCCTCACATGTTGATATTGCTCCCTGTAAAATTTTATGGCCATCTGAGTTCTACAGTTCTACCTAAAGGTTCATCCAAATCAACTGTAACATGCCCACAATTGAAATTCCGATACCTGCAAATTCCACCACTAAAGTGTATCAACACATCCTTCAAATAAGCTCCAAATCTACCCTCAAACACTAGATAATATAATGAAACAACTAAACACTTTAGAGATCATTAAAAGATGCAAAATATCAAATAAAATAAAGCTAAAACACATAACGAAACACTTAAACCACCTAAAAACAACCTAGAAACACAACCCAAAGGCACACTTATCAATGTTGATCTTGTTTTCTCCCTTTAGAAACCCTTAAAATTTGTACTTTGATCCTTTTAACAAGTCCCCAATCATTTTATGATGGCTCGTAGGATTTCTCACCATCAAATATAACCAAAAAACTCAAAACATCACAAGTCATATGCCTCTTGAATGGCTCTCGGGATCACCAAACCACGATCATGGCATAGGCCACGATTGTGGCCTACTTATTCTTCATTTTTCCTCTTTTCCTTCTCCTCCTTTTTTCCCTAATTTCATTCCAATTGAAAACAAATTAAAATTATGCACCAATAAGATCCAATTTATGCTCATGATCATCATTACCATTCATAACACATAAAAAATAACACAAAAAGACAATAATATAAACATCTGAAGACATAAATCTAAGTCCTAAACACATAATTCTTTCCTAAACATTTAAAATCACACACTTAATGCTTTAGGAAAATATGTCCTAAAGTAAATCTATCAACTTTTCCATGCTTAAATCTTTGTTTATCGTTAAACAAAACTTCAAATGCAAGGCAAAAACATACATATGTAAGTTGCACAATGCAACAATATGATTGCTTGAATGAAACCATGGAATAGACTTAGCTCAACCAAGAACATCAATCATTCAAGAGGATCTAAAATATTCACTTATTCCATTCACATCATGGTTGTTTCTGAATTGAAAATGCACTTTAATTAAAATATTGCTATCCTATTCTCACATCCATGGCATTTGTAAGCATGAACTTTTTTCATATTACCAAGTGGAAGGAAGGCTATCACTATCGATTATTTATGAAATGTCACAATTTTGAAAGAAACTCCATAGATTTTTCTTTTCCTTTAAAAACATCAACTTTTACAATTGCTAAGAATAACCACCTAGTCTTTTTATGAGAACATACATATCTTGTGGGGAACACCTCTGATTATTCAACTCAAGTGTTGTTCTTTTAAGATGAAGTGTCATTTTTACATTTTTACATGAAGGTGCATTTCTTATAAGGTACATCCCCAGTTACTCAGTTATATCACACTTCCCAACTAGCCTTTGGCTATACTTTTAAACCCCCTTTTTTCTTTTGAATTGTTTTCTTAAAGGAGTTAATAGAGTAGGAATTGAATTAATACAATTTATTTAATTTATGTTGTGTATCTATGTCATTTCCTCTTGGTCATTCTCACACATGCCCACCAATGAAGCCTAAAGAAAAGTTTATCCAAACAAATGTCAAGGAAATAAAAATAGGAATGCAATATTCTAATTAAATTGGAATTTCAATGAAAAGACAATCATTTGTAAACTTCCTAAGTTCCTGTTTCTTTACTACTAAAATAATTTTGTTCCTAGTTAACCTAATTCCTTTCTTAAGCCATTTATACATTCAAACTTATGCAAACTACCTATACCTATCATCAAATAAAAAAAATGACCAACATTCTAATGCAACTAAAACATGCACGTGCTACCTCCTTATACTTGGACAACACATTGTCCTCAATGTGGAAAGGAGGGCATAAAAACAAGGAACACATAACAAGAAATCAAGTACAAATAAATTTCTAAAAACAATATAAAAGAGATCAACTCAAGAAAATCTTATGGGAATTATGGTGGGGAAGGTAATAGGGAGGGCACATCGATATTTTAAGTTTGGAAAAATTTTACGAGGTTCCTTGATTGGTAACATTGTTACTTGAGTACTTGCTTGACTTAGGTCTCTATAGCATCCATCAAGCTTTCTAACCTTTTATTGTTTTCCTCAAACCTTTTAGTGTTTGCTTCCATTGCTTAGAGGAATTGCTCCCACTCTTCTTCTTCTTTAGACTAGCTGAAGAATTGTCATAATCTTATGATGGTGCTTGGGAGGAGGATGCCTCAAATATGGTTGTCCTTTTGTCTTTCATACTAAAAACTGAAGTTCTAGATTGGGGATTTTGGAGCTCTATTGGATGGTGCTTTGATCTATGTAAGTATTCTACATTAAAATAATTAGGTTCCTGCACATGTAAACCCTTTACATAACGTCTCATAAGAGCAGTAGCAAGAAATCCTATGCCAAAGTAAGTGCCACTTTTTATGGCAGTGTTAGTTATGAATCGAAAAATTGTATAAGGTATGTTGATTTTAAGCTTATGATTCATGCACCAAAGGAATAACAATTCCTATGCTAAACACTTATTACTTTTAATTTTACTGAAGATAGTTAAAGATATAAATTTGTGTAGCAACAAGTATTTAGTGCTTCTAATCAATGTGTTTGGTGCATTCCTAGAAATAAACCTTGTTTCATCGTCAAGATGCTTCCACGTATTCGCATCAAATTCATCATGATGTTTAAGCAATTTTTTTAAAAAAAATTAAACATTGCACGCATCACTTCATAATATAATAGCGTTAACATTCAACCGAAACCAAAATTAATCCAATTTTGTAGCATCATATTGAATAATGGTGAAAAATTCTATAGTCAATCTAGGATAGGTAACAAAGTCATAATGGATAAGGTGTTTCCAACCAATTTGTCCAACAAAGTTTTCGATCTATTCTTACAAGCTTAGGCAATGTAATAATCCAAAATTAAAGTACATAGGAGGCATTAAAGTTCTAGTTTTAAGATTAAGAAACTTGGTACCTTTTTATTCATAAAAAAAGGGGAATTAGGCCTAAAATTTTCTGTTATATCACACAATCCTTCTCCTAAAACATGTTGCCTCATGCTTTCCCTTGGTTTGTAGTTTTATCCTTCCTTAGTGCCATTTCAAAAGCAATATACAAAAATATAAAGAGAAAGAAATAAGAAAATAAGTAGAGAGAAGGGTGTGGAGCAAGAAAGCTTGTGATTTGTGTGTGTAAAGTGGAAGATATGATGAAAACTATGGAAGAATGATGAAAAACTTGATAAAATCACAAGATTTTGGCCAATAAAATGATGAATTTTGTGAGTTTAGGAGTAAGGGGGCGTGTATGAGTGAGCAGGGATGAAAAGAATGAAAGAATGAGGGAGAATCTAAGGTTTAAAATCCTCTCGGTCACCCATGTAATGACCATGGCGTACACTACGATTATGGCCTCGCCTCTTAGGACAATAATGTGACAATCATGGTATAGACCCTCATTATGGAAATTGTCCTCTAGATAGCTTTGACACACTCATGGCTCAACCCACAATCTTGGCATTGACCTGCATTCAATTACCTTCATTCTCTCTTTCTTTGCCCTTTCTTCATTTTATGATTCAACACCTACCCTCTAAGCAACCATCAAGCACTTAATAGATCAATTAAACATTAAGAGATTTAAGAGAAAACTAGCTAAAGATTAATCAAAATCAAAATTCAACAAACCTATATGTGAATTAATAAAAAGCAAAAACTAAGATCATGAGAAACTAGTAAAAAATGCTAAGTTTAAAGTCATTAGCTTGATCATAAAAAAATTCCATCATAAAGGAGTAATGGAAAGGAAAGAGATCACTTTCATTTCTTGAGAGACAAGCCCTCCAAAGAAATGGTTACACCTATGACCATTAACCTTGAATGTTTCCCCTTTTTCATTTTCCAACTCTAAAGCTCTATGGTTTATTACTTGAGTGACTTTAAAGAGGCAACTCCATCTTGACTTAAGCTTTTTGAGAAATAACCTAAGTCTTGAATTGAACAACAAAATCGAGTCTCCCATTTTAAACTCCTTCTTAATTTGTGAATGATGCCACTTCATTACCATTTCCTTATATAACTTAGAATTCTCATAAGCATTTTACCTTAGCTCCTTTAACTCATCAAGCTGTAATAATTTTTTTCTCATTAGCCAAATTCTAATCAAGATTCAACTTTTTAATGGCCCAAAATGCCTTATGTTACAACTCTAAAGGTAAGTGCTAGGCTTTGCCATACAAAAGTTGAAAAAGAGTTGTACGTATAGGGGTTTTGAAAGCGGTTTGGTATGCCCACAATGTATTATCTAGCTTTATATCCAAATCTTTCCTTAAACTATTCACCACCTTCTCTAGAATTCTTTTAAATTCTCTATTCACCACCTCCACTTGGCCACTTATTTGAGGATGGTATGGTGGGGCTACTCTATGGGGAACTCCTATCTCCCTAAAAGAGCATCAAAGAGTGTGTTACAAAAATATGCCCCTCCATCACTTATGATTGTCTTAGGCACTCCAAATCTTTAAATATCTTCTTAATTAACCTTTGAACTACCTTGCCATTATTTATTAGAGAGGCCATTGTTTCTGCCCACCTTGACACATAATCAACTCCACCCAAAATGTAAGAATTTCTTAGAGATGATGGGAAAGGTTCCAGGAATTCTAAACCCCATACATCAAACACCTTAACCTTTATAATGTTGCAGAGGGGCATCTCATCCCTTTTTGAAATATTTCCAACTCTTTAGCACTTATCACAAGGGAACATATACTACCTTGCATCCTTAAATAAGTTCGAATAATAAAATCCGTACTTTAATACATGAGCCTCCATTTTGGTCACTTTATAATTCCTTATATAAGGTGAATTATGACATTGATTCAACACTTCAACCATCTCTTTTAGGAAGGAACCTACGAATCAAACTGTCAACACATATTTTTTACAAAATAGGTTCATCCCACAAATAATGAGTGCATTTAAACAAGAAATGCTTTCTTTGTTGATAGGACAAGTCAAAAGGAAGAATACGATCTATAAGATAGTTTGCTATATTGGCAAACCATGGAACAAATAGATCATTTACCATTATCAAGGCTTCATCGAGGAATTGCTCCTTAATTTCTTCTTCTTCTTACATCTCCCCTCCTTTAAGGTATGATAAATGATCCTTCATAACATTCTTCACTCCCTTCTTAAGTAAAACAACTCATTGAATAAGTCTATACTTTACATCATTCTTAGAAAAAAGATACTCTCAATGCTGTATGATCTGTGAATAAAATAACCTTTAAGTCTAAAAGATATTAATGAAACTTATCACAAGCAAATACCACCACAAGTAACTCCTTTTTGGTTGAGTATAATTCAATTGTACTTCTGCCAAGATATTGCATGCATAGTATATAACATGCAACCTCTTCTCCTTTCTTTGTCTAAGTACACACCCAATAGCATGGTCACTAATATCACACATAACTTCAAAAGGTAAGGACAAATTCGATGATGTCAAAATGGGTACAGAGGTAAGTGCCTTCTTCAACCTATCAAAATCATACAAACAGTTATCATTAAAATCAAAAGGTACATATTTAATCAATAGATTAGTAAGAGGTTTGGGAATTAGAGAAAAATCCTTAATGAACTGTTGATAGAATCCCAGATGGTTTAGGAATGCTCGGATGCCCTTGATATTAGTAGATGGTGGAGATCCTCAATGACTTCTATCTTATCTCTATCTACTTTAATCCCCTTACATGATATCTTATAACCCAAGACTATTCTTTCATGGATCATGAAGTGGAATTTCTCCTAATTTAACACCAAATGTGACTCCTTACATTATTGGAGAACTTTATCTAAATTTGTCAAACAATGATAAAAAGAATCTCCAAAAACTGAAAAATCATCCATGAACACCTCCATAATATCCTCAATTATAGCAAAGATGGCCATCATAGATCTTTAAAAAGTGGTAGGTGCATTGAAAAGTCCAAAAGGCATCCTCCTCTATACAAATGTTCTATAAGGGCATGTAAAAATTGTCTTCTCTTGGTCTTACTGATAGATGAACACTTGGTTATAACTTAAATAACCATCAAGGAAGAAATAGAATGCAAGACCATCCACTATCTCAATCATTTGGTTTACAAAAGGCAATGGAAAGTGGGCCTTCTTGGTAGCCAAATTTAGCTTCTTATAGTCAATGTAAACCATCCATTCGGTGATAGTCCCAATGGAGATCATCTCGCCTTTTTCATTCTCCATCACCGTCATGTCCCCTTTTTTAGGAAGACATTAAGTTGAGCTCACTCACTCACTATCCTAAATTGGATAAATTATCCCCAGATCCAAGAGCTTCACCATTTCTTTCTTCACAACTTCTTACATGTTAGGATTTAATCTCCTTTGTCTTTACCTAACTCTCTTGCACCCCTTCTTAAGTTTGATCCTATGTATCACCACATTAGGGCTAACACCTCTAATATCCAAAATTTGCCAACCTGTAAACCTCATTCTCCATTTGATAATCTTTATGATTCTTTGTTCTTGCTCTAAGTTAAGTTGGATGGATATAATGATAGGCAATGTGTGATCCTTATGTAAAAAGGTGTATCCAAGGTATGAAGGTAAGGGTTTTAACTCTAAGGTGGGTAGTCTATTAATAGAGGGCTCTATAATGTTTCATGTTTTTGCTTCTCACCCAATTCTTCTTTCTCCTTTAAAATCACATTATCCTCTTACTCTATGGATTCTACAACCTTCTCCTTTTACTCCTCCATACACTCACCAACTACATCAATCTTCATGCATACATGCCCTTCCACCGAATTCTCAAGGATTTACTCATGCTAAGCTCTACTTATTCATCCCTAATTCTCAATACTAGCTTTCATTAATGGACATCCACTAGTGCCCTTCTGATATTTATGAAAGGTCTCCCTAAAATTAAGGACAATTCCTATCTTCTTCAAAATCAAGCACAATACAATCAACCAGAATTATAAACTTATCTACTTTTACTAATACCTCTTCCACTACTCCATATGGCTTTTTGATTAATTAATATTGTTGTAAGATGGTCATACATAAAAATAAGCTTAAATAAATTTATATTTTGATGCACCAATCACAATCACTTTAAGACTAACTTTTCGGTAAGTGCACCGGTTGTAACAAGTAATATAGTGGAGTATATTTAAGACTCTGAATGTCAATCCCATGAGAAAGTGTGTGTATGTAAGTACTAGTTCAAATGGATTACAATTATCTAGAGAATACCAAATTACAAATTTAGAAATTAAATAAAATTACAAAATTAATTATAGAAAACCTAGAAAGTTTCCAATCAATTGTAAAGGAGTTCAAAGTTGGTTTTTCTAAATTATTCAACTAAGGTTTAGGTGGTTGATGATTTAATTGATTTAAGGATCGGTGATGCCTAATCTAGGGTATCTTCACTAAATCAAGACAAAACTATAGTTAAAACTATGCCTTATTTCTGTTGTTCCTATTCTAAAGTCTAGTCATGCATTATACTTCGGTAATAAGCTTAAAGATTAAGAAGTCTAGTCCTAAAATTCCCCATTTCAAAACTAGTACCCTAATGGTTAACTAGAGTACAGTCATGCACATATTTAAACCACATTGTCTATTGATTTATCCAATAACTTAGGTGGATTTCTCTAATCCTAGATTATCCAATGAATTTTTCTTAATTTATTAGTTTAAGGCAATCATTAAGAATTTAATAATCAAAGATTAGATCACTAATCATGCATTAAGGCAGAAAAACCTAGCTTAACTGAAAACTAACATTAAGAATAGAAATTAATAAAAAAACATAAGATTAAACATAAAACACACATAAATTTGATTAATTAACAATAATAACAACATAACAGAATTTCAGAGTTTATAGATCAATAAATCACATCCTCAAATGGTGTTCTAGCTCTAAATCACATGTATGTAGCTTCAAACAAGATGGAGATTCAAATACAAGAGAATGAAATAGGAAAATAAAAGAAAAATAACCTAAAAACTAAGATGATTTGAAAACTAAAACAAAGAAAGTGTTTCTGTCCTAAAAACTATTTGCTTCTAAGTGATGGAGACATCCTTAATGTTATAGGAGAGAGCTACTATAAGTGGGAGGAGACAAGTAGTCGCAATTGTTGAAAATTCTGCTGAAAAGTACGTCTGTCGATATTATATCGCGGGTGCACTAAAGCTATACAATGAGATGTATACCACCATATAGGTCATAAAACTTAGCACTTACATGGGGGTTGTAGGGGATATACGAAGGTTTATCATATTACTCATGGAATTCGATGTTTTTGGCTCTTTTTTGCACATTTTTCCAATTATTGACATCAATCTACAAATTAAACATTTCCAAAGATAAATTCAACATTCAAGTACTAAATTAGGGGTAGATAAACAACAAATAACATCTACAAACTCTATAAATTTAACTCTTAACATATATACTAGTTAGATGAGTATAGAAGTTAGTTTCATATCACTTAGGCCTAATTTCCTAAAAATAGATTAGGCATCAAGTTAATACTTACTCCTAAATCACATAAACACTTAAAAAATTCCAAGTTCCCAATAATATAAGGGATAATAAAACTCCCTCGATCTTATAACATGGATGGAATATGGTTACTGATGATGGAGCTACAACTCTTTGTTAAAGCCACTGCTTGATTGTCCTTCAAGTTCACTTATTGGTGAGAATGTCCTTTAAGAACCTCACATACTTAAGCATGTTCTCCAAAACTTACATAAATGAAAAGTTGATTTATAACTTCTTCAACTTTTCTAAGAACCTAACAAATTATGAATCCATTTGATTCTTCTTAAGTCTTTATGAAAAATGGATCTTTGACTTGTATGGTGGTGGAGGGATGTATAACTTCTCCTCCTCTTTCTCTTCTTCCTTTTCTTCTTGTTTCTCTTTGCCTTTCTCTTTCTCTTTGCTTTCGTCCTTGGTGTTTTCATCCTTGTTACTTGGCTCCTCAAGTTACTTACCACTCCTTAGTGTGGTTGGCTTCAAATTTTCCTTTGGATTGGCTTTCGTGTTACTTATAAGGCTTCATGAACATCATGATGATAAATCATTGGCAAGTTGTCTAACTTGTACCTCCAAGATATGGATAGAAGATTCATAATTCTTCAAATTTTGTTTAAACTTTGCTTCCATCTTCTTTTGTCCTTCCTTTTGACTAATGAATTTGGATCCCAATACATCTATTAACTTATCCATTTTGCTCTCCAGGGAACCAAGTTTATCTTGTTGGAAAATGGGATGACCTTATGCTCTCACATTGTTACCTACACTGTTAGTATTTCAAAAAAAGTTTGGGTAATTTTTCCACCCCAGATTATAGGTACTAGGATAAGAATTATTAAGTCTTTTGTTGTCCTCTTATATAATTCACGTGCTCCACTCCACTAGTCTCCACCATGAAGAAATAGTCGATAACATGGCTATCTTGCCCATATAACTCACACTTAAGTTACATAACATTCACCAAAGAGGAAGAAGCACTTTGTATGTTGCTTAGTTGCTTTGTAAGGGCTGAAATTTGTGCATGAAGAGCTGTTACTGAATCAACTGGTATCAACCCCTTTTATTCTCTAAATCTTTGCTTTTCCTATCATTCGACTATAGGCAACTATTGTTGACCATTTCCTCTAAAAGATCGTGAGCTGCATCAATGGTTTTCCTCATTAAAGAACCTCCAGTTGTTGCATCTATTTTTCCTTTTATATGTTGGTTTACTCCATTGTAGAATGTTTGCAAGAGGAATTCCTTTGGCAGGTCATCATATGAATAGCTTCTTTATAATTCCTTGAATCTTTCCCATGCCTCATATAATTATTCCCCATTATATTGTTGGAAATTTGTAATTTCCTTGATGATCATTGTTGTCTTTGTTAATAGAAAGTACTTGGCAAAAAATGCTTGTGCAAGTTGCTCCCATGTGGTGACATTCTCCAGGTTAAGAGAATTCAACCATGCATGCCCTATCCTTTAATATGAATGTAAACAATTGCATCTTGGTTGCATCTTCCGTAAATCTATTGTATCTAAAAGTATCACAAATCTTCAAGAAGTTTGCAAGATGAGTACTAGGATCTTCATTTGTAAAGCCATAGAATTGCACAGTAGATTAAAGCATATTGAGTAGAGTTAGCTTAATTTCAAAGTTGTTTGCTTGAATAGGAGGCCTTATGATTCCTTCTTGATTGTCATTAAAACTAGGCCTCATAAAGTTTATAAGGAACCTTTGGTTCCCTCCTTGTTCTAATTCTTCTACCATATTTCTTTGTAAGGTCTCTTGGCACTTTTCTCTTATTAAATCTCTTTCTTGTCTAGTTATGTTTGAAATGTCTTCATTGACTAACTCACCTGACCTTCTTGTGCTCCTTTTATTCATGTACCTGAAAATACATAAGGAAAAGTATCAAAATCCTTAAATCAAGATCACTCAAACTGAACAAGATGCTAAAACTACTAATCCCTAGCAATGACGCTAAAAATTTGTTAATCATCTCACAAACATTAACTTGTTTTAAACTATACCACAGGTGAATGGGTTGCACAATTGTAATATAACGAATATTGTCCCATAAGGATTAGGTTTAGTTACTACACAATTCAAGTTAAATTTTATTTAAGGTAAAAAATTAAATAGAAAAAACTAAACATAAACTAAGATAAAAAAAACTTAACAACTTAAAGAACAATGTGTAGGAACTTGTGAAATCAAGATTTAAGATAAGGGATCACCTTTATCTCTATTTTGTATCCCTTCTATCTTATTGATTTAATAATGTTTGACTCAATATATCCTAATGTTTCAATCAGTTATCTCAAGGTGTAATCAACTGTTCTTAATTTAAAAAGATATAATTAGTCTTGCAATCTCTCCATCTACAAAACCTTTCTTGAACATCCATCAGTTATGAAGAAATCCTATAAGCAATTATTTAATCAATCAAGATCTATCTCTAATATATTATCAACCTGATATTTGTATTTCTATTAGGTTCCAACTCTTATTATACAATCCAATACATATGTTGTAGCTCATTCTCTCAAGCTATTGCAAGGTATATGCATAACAAATATCACAAACATTCATCCAATAAATCAATGCAAGGAATTTAAAAAATAGTTCAAAAAGCAATCCCTAAAAAATGAGTTCAACCAATTTTGGTGTTCATAAATCCCTCAACTAACATATTATCCATAAAAAAGATAACAAAAGAGAAGAAGAAATAAATATAAGTGAATATGAACACTCCTTTCTTCACTTCATTAAGTTGGACAATCTGGAAGTTGAGATGTTCTTGAAAAAGATGGAGGATGATCTTGATTTCTCCCTTTAGAAACCTTCAAAATCTATGTCTTGCTCCTTTTGTCAAGTCCCCCAATCATTCTATGATGGATCCTAAGGTTTCACATCCTCAAATATAGCCTAATAACTCAAAATATCATAGGTAATGAGCCTCTCAGGTGGCTCTCAGGACCACCAAGCTACGATTGTGGCATAGGCCACAATTACCAATTCCTCATGTTCCTCTTCTCTTTATCATCCTTTGTTCCTTATTTTCATTCCAATTGAAAACACATTAACTGTACGCACTAATAAGATCCAATTCATGCCTAATTTCATCATTAAACACTCAAAACACATAAACATAAACAATAACACCAAAAGACATGACTATAAACATCACAAGACATGAATCTAAGTCTTAAATACATAATTCTATCTTGAGCATTCAAAATTACACATGAAATGCTTTTGGAAAACATGTCCTAATGCATACCTATCCGATTCATATTATATGTTGTTTATTTTGGCTAAGTCACCCTCTCCTAGTTGTCATTTAGGATCCAAAGCATTATCAAAGCTTAGTTCTTATATAGGGCTATTTTTAATAAAATAGTGAGCAAGGACCATAAAATGGCACACTTGAGTACATTAGTTCCATCCACTGGCTTAAAGGGTCAAAATATTAGTAGGGCACCCTTTGTTAATAGTAATGATTACTTGTATTGAAAGAATAAGATGAGAAACATAGACTTATAGGAGATAGTTTGTAGTAGAGCTTAAATACCCACTAAGACCATAGGAGATATGATACCTAAAACAAAAGAAGAGTGGGATAGTAATGATAAGAGGTTAATATCCTTAAATAATAAGGTGTTCACATCTTCTATTATTCCTTAGGAAGAAATGAGTCTAATATATTGTCTACCTTTGCACATCCTAGAAGTGATCCATGAAGGAACAAACCATGCTAAGGAGACTAAGGTTAGCATGTTGACTCATCAATATGAACTATTCTATAATATGCATGATGACAGTGTACCTTCTATATATGCTAAATTTATTGATATTATAAATGATCTTAAAGGTTTAGGTAAAACCTATACTAATGTTGAATTAGTCAGAAAGATATTAAGGTTATTATCAAAGATGTGGGAATCTAAAATTAGGGTCATCTAAGAAGAAAATGACTTAAATGTTCCCCCATTTTAAGAACTGATTAGATCCCTATTAACCTATATAATGAGGCTAAGGGAAATGGAAGAGGAGGAGACTATAAAAAGGAAATAGGACATGGTATTTAAGGCATTAAGGGAGGTTCATAATGATGATGAAATGTCTATAGGTATAAGTGATGATGAGGAAACCTAGAAAGAGATTTTAAAAGTTTTTTAAAAAAGAAGATATTCACAAGAAGGACTCCAAAAAAGGTAAGTGCAATCCTAAAAAAAAACTAACATCATCTATTTTGAATGCAAGGAAACTAACCATGTAGGTTATAACGCTTGCTCATTGAAGAAAATGATTTTAAAAAAGTAGAAAGAGGAAGGAAAAAAGAAGAATTCCTTGAAAGCCACCAAATGGGATGATACAAGAGAGTTTGAAGGTGAAGATGAAGTGACACATATGTGCTTCATAACAAACAATGAGGTACTTTCTTGCTCTACGTCTTATAATGAAGTGCTTATGATGAGGATATTACCTATGATGAAATAATTGATTACTTAGTAGTGTTAACAATGAAAAAGAAGAATTTTTTACTAAACATAAAGAAACCTTGAAATTAGTAGATGTGTATGCAAGTTAGAAAATAAAAAGTTAAGAAATGATGTTGATTCAAAGAAAGTAGATAAAAATAGAATGTAAAAATTGATCGATGAAATTGAATTTTTGAAAAGAGAGATAAAATCTATTAAAGAATCATTATCTAAATTCACTAAAGGGAATGAAAAATTAAAATCAATGTTTAGGATATAAAAGGTTTCAAGTGATGGATATGGACTAGGATATGACCATAAAGATGTACCATCCACTAGTAAGATGGGTTAACTATATTTATAGTCCTAAACCTTTTATCATTTTCTCAATTAAGTTCTATAACTTTAAAACTTTCTATTGAAGTTCTATACCTATGAGAATTAATTAAAGGCAGTCCTTATAGGACTTAATTGGGAAAATTGTGAAAGTTTTAGGGTTTAATTGGAAAAATCATGAAGATTATGACTACAAATATTCAGAATAACACAATTTGTAGTCT
>JAOXYD010224353.1:0-18647 GCA_028565735.1 Pinacopodium congolense
AGTAAAAAAATATTTTGATTAAATAAATATAAATTAAAATAAATTAATCAAAATATTTTTTACTTTTATTTTAATTTATATTTATTAATAAAAATATCTTTTTACTTTTACAAATCAAAATATTTAAAATTACTTAAATTATATAAAAATAAATTTGAAGAATTTTATCAATTTTATTTTTTATATGAGTAAGTTCAAAAACTAAAGAGTATGAGATTTAAATATAAATTTCTTAACAAAGTTTAATTTTAAAAGTAAGTTTAAACTTATAAAATTGAACTTAAATTATATAAAAAATCACTAAAAATCTATCTTAAAAATATTCTAAAAGTCACTTAAAATAAATTTACTAATAATTATTATCTTGATCTTCTATTATGAATTATCCTTGTTATTTTACATGCATTATTATAATAATATATTTTTAAATTTATTAATTTTTTTACTTACTAATAATTAAATACTTTAATTATCTTTATAAATATTATGAAAAATATTCATTTATAAGATGAATCTACATTAAAAAAATTTAAATAGGTTATTAATTTAACCTTTTCACATTTTTCAGTAAAGTAACTAACCTTTGAAAATTTTTCAATTGAGTGATTAATGTTTAAAAAATCAATTGAAAGAGGTAAAAAAGTTGGAGTGGGCTGAGCCAAGTTGGATCTGTCACCGGAGACTAATAGGGTTAGCTTTTTTCGCTCAACTGGTTAACTTTGTAAACATTAATTATTCAATTGAAACTTTTAAAAGGTTGATCACTTAACTAAAAAAATGTGTAAAGGTTAATTACTTTTTTTACTTTATCCCTTAAAAAAATGCGAACCTCCATCGCTTATAATTGCTCAAGGTATACCAAACCTTGTAAAAATATTCTTCTTTAAAAACTTCACCACTCCTTTTGGTTCATTAGCAGGCAAGGCTATTGCTTCTACTTATTTACTTACATAATCAATTTTAACTAAAATATATTGGTTGGCATATGGTTTAGGGAATGGGTCTATAAAATCGAAGCTCCACTCATTAAACACTTTGCGGAGTAAAATGTTACTCAAAGGCATTTCGTGTCTCCTAGAAATATTTCCTATTCTCTGACATTGATCATAAGGTTTAACAAACTCAAAGCATCCTTAAATAAAGTAGGCCTATAGAAACATAATTCTAAAACTTTATGAGTCGTTCTACTTGGGTCGAATTGTCCTCCTACTTCCTTAGAATGTCAATACTCTAAGATAGAAGATACTTCTGAATAAGGAATACATTTTCTAATCAAATCATCTCCACAAATCTTGTATAGAAACGGATCATACCATAAAAATCTTCTAATATCCGAGAGGAACTTCTTTCTTTTTTGATTCGATAAATAATAAGGAATAACTTTACCAGCTAAATAATTAAAAAAATTAGCATAACATGGCTCATTATCCTTCACTGCTAACAAATGTTCCTTTAGAAATATTTCTTGAATCTTATGATTTTTTCCTTTCTCCATTACTTTTTCATTCAGCCTTGAAAGATGATTGGTAATAAAGTTCTTAATACCTTTTTTTTTTCCTTGATCTCAATATTAAACTCTTGCAATAAAAAGATCCACCTGATTAATCTCGACTTAGCATCAGATTTATTCATCAAATATTTTAATGCCATATGATCAGTGTGTACTGTCCCCTTTGAAAGAATTAAGTAAGATCGGAATTTATCAAAAGCAAAGACAACAGGCAGCATCTCCTTTTCAGTTGTTGTATAATTCTTTTGAGCTTCATTGAGAGTTATACTCATATAATAGATTGAATGAAGATTTTTGTTCTTCCTTTTCCATATCACTGCACTAATGACGAACTCACTTGCATTGCACATCAATTCAAATGGTAATGACCAGTCAAGTGAAACTATGATGAGTGCACTAGTGAGTTTAGTCTTTAATAGTTCAAAAGAATATAAACATATATCATCAAACTTAAACAATGCATCCTTGGTCAAGAGATCAGTAAAGGGCTTAATTATTTTTTAAAAGTCCTTGATGAATCTACAATAGAAGCTAGCATGATCTAAGAAACTCCTAACTACCCTAACTGAATTCAAAGGTGAGAGCTGAGTAATCACATCTGTCTTTGTTGGTTCTACCTCTATGCCCTTACTTGATATCTTATGACCTAGAACAATACACTCTTGAACCATAAAATGACAACTTTCACAATTTAAAACTAGATTTTTCTCTTCCTTAACCACTTTATCTAAATTTTCTAAACAGGATTCAAAAGATGTGCCAAAAATAGAAAAATTATCCATGAACACCTCGATACAAGATTCTATCATATTGGAAAATATAGCCATCATACACCTCTGAAAAGTTGTTGTGGCAATGCATAGCCTAAAAGGCATGTACCTATAAGCAAATGTTCAATAAGGATAGGTAAATGTTGTTTTCTCTTGATCCTTAAGGACAACTGAAATTTTCAAATACCCATTATACCCATCTAATGCATAATGAAAACTGTGCCTAGCTAACCTTTCAATCACTTGATCAATAAAAGGTAAAGGAAAATGATCCTTTCTGATAGCATCATTTAGTTTTCTATAACCTATATATATTAACGAGTCAGTTACCTTTCTTGTGGCTATTTGTTCATTATTCTCATTAGGAACTATAGTAATATCACCTTTTTTATGTATTACTTGAATTGAGCTAACCTAAGCTGAATTAGAAATAGAATATATGATACCGGCATCTAATAACTTAACCACTTTATTTTTTACTACTTCTTTCATGTTTGAGTTTAATCTTCTCTATAGTTGAACTTTTGTTTTAATTCCTTCTTTAAGATCAACAATTATCCAACCTATGGCTCCTATATGATCTCGCAACACTACTATCAACTCATTTTTCATTTTATCATTTAAAGATAAAGAAATTATGACCAGTAAACTAGATGGAGGGCTAAAAAAACATACTTTAAATACACAGGAAGAGACATAAGTTCTAATTTAGGTGGCCCTTCTATATATGGCTTTGATTAAGGCTTAATTGGTTTTTCTAACATTTTAAACTTCTTAAAAGGATGCCAGCCAAAAGACACCTTTCTTACATCTATTGTACTAAAAGCTTCTCTAACCTCTTCTTTATTCAAATCTAAAGATTGTGAATGAGTCAACACGTTTTGTAAAGGATCAGCATATAATTCAACCAAAGGGTCACTTTTAAAATGCTTAACTTCTATAAAATTACAACAATCATGGTCTATTGGTGCTGTATTACTTGAAACACATTAAATTCAATCTCTTCGTCCTAGAATCTCATAATCAACTTACCGCTATGAACATTATTAAGTGCCCTTGCCATAGCCATAAATGGTCCTCCAAGAATAATAGACACCTTGCAGTCTTCTTCCACATTTAACACCAGAAAATCCACAGGATATATAAACTTATTCACCTTAACCAAAACATTTTCAATAATTCCTCGTGGATATGTGATA
Organism: Pinacopodium congolense; assembly: GCA_028565735.1. Classification (NCBI taxonomy): domain Eukaryota; kingdom Viridiplantae; phylum Streptophyta; class Magnoliopsida; order Malpighiales; family Erythroxylaceae; genus Pinacopodium; species Pinacopodium congolense. The sequence continues at coordinate 3,480 of JAOXYD010224353.1, forward strand.
GATCTATTTGTCAATTGTGATGCGACTGTTGTAGATTTTGACTCTTCTAACCTAAACTTCTTAAAGATAGATAAATGCATTAGATTTATACTTTCTCTTAGGTCCATTAATGCCCTATCTATTTACAAGTCACTAATGACATAAGGAATGGTAAAACTACTAGGATCCTTAAGCTTATAAGGCAACTTCTTTAGCATGATTGCAGAACATTTTTCATTTAATTTTACGGTCTCATAATCCTACAATTTTCTCTTCTTTGACAATATATCCTTCAGAAATCTTGCATAATTTGGCATTTAGGAGATAGTTTTTGCAAAAGGGATATTTATATGTAATTTCTTGAACATATCCAAAAATTTCTTAAACTACTTATTAAGATTAGCATTCTTTAGCCTTTGAGTGTAAGGGATTCTAGGCTTGTATGGATCTATAATTGGATCTGCAAAAAGCCTAGGGGTCGCTCTTGTTCCTTATTTACTACTTCCTTACCTTTTTCCTTTTCATTTTCTTTCTCTTCTTCCACCTCTCCTTTTTCACTATCCTTCTTTCTTTAAATTTCACTTCCTACTTCCTTTTCACTTTTAAGGGTAATAGCCTTTGCATATTGTCTTGGATTGGATTCAGTGTTGCTAGGCAATTGGCTTGGGGTACGCTCTCGAATAATTCTAGCTAACTGACTCACTTGGTTGGCTAAATATTTTATTTGTCCCTTTATTCCTTGTCTAGTTTCTTGAATATATCTAAATAAAGTCTCATCCATAATTGACTTCTCTTGAACAAATTGATTCGGTCTAAAACCAAGAGTAGGGTTCGTTTGAGGATTGGCTAAATGATTTGGATAGTTTGCATTGTCACGCCATGAAAAATTAGGATAATTTCTCCATCAAGGATTGTAAGTATTAGGGAATGGATCTCCCCTATAGGATTTGAATTTAAAGGATTTTGACTAGAGGATGTGGTGGTCTTTGATTCTTTCTTTTGCCTAAAGATAGTTCTTTTAAGTTCAGGATCAAATTCAGGATTTTTACACTTATGACCTCGAGTTTGCATACAAGATTAAAAACAAATAAAGATAAAAACAACTACTAAGTAAAAGCAAACACACAAATAAAAATAAAGCGCATTTAAAAAGAAAAACAAACAAGCAATATAAATAATATTAACAACTTTATAGTAATTGACACCAAAATTTCCTAATAATCAAATTACGTTGAGTCCCCAACAACGGCGCTAAAAACTTGTTGCTTTCGTTTCTATTAAGATAAAATTAAGCAAATCAATTACCAAATTTAACAGTTGAAACTCTTTTTCTCACAACAAAGTTAAAACCAACTAACCGACAAGTATATTGATCACAAGTAATAAAGTGAGTATTTTAAACTTGAGTTATCGTCCTAAGGAGATCACTTATAATCAATAGTAAAGAAAATGGCTCACAATTATCTAAAGTCACCAATCTGAGTGATTAATTTAACTAAATTTACCAAACTAAATTAAAGGGCTTCCAATTTTGCAAAGAAGACTAACTTTTAAATTTAAGGATGTTTAATTGATTAAATGGTCAAGAAAATAGTTTTGAATGATCTGAATGGATTAATAAAGGATTAAGAGATTTGTCCTAGGGCAATTTAACTAAATCAACACAAGGTTATAATTAAATCAATGTCTTTTCTCTTACTTTTAAAATTTAAGGTTCGATCTACTCTTAAATCAACCAAAGGAAGGCTTAAAGTGCAAGAAGTTTAATTTAAAAATTCAAATTTCATATTAAATCCCTTAAGATTAACCAATCGTTGGTCCCGTATTGATTAAAATCAAGTTACTTACTGATTTCCAAAGGATTAAGAGATTGGTCCTCTTCTTTCTACATTTATCATCTGAATCTTAAACAATCCATTCAAGACAAGTTTTAAGCATTCAAGACAAGTAAAAGATAACCCTTAATCACATCTAAGCATGTATTTAGATCATCAAATAACCATTCCTCAACCATTAACACGTTCAGCCACTCATTTAAATCAAGAAAGAAGGGATATGATGCATGTAACTCATATTCTTGAATATATAAGCTCAAGAGTGGATTTCAATACAAAAGATGAGTTTAAAATGCATCAAATGGAGCTACAAACACGCTTGCAAGTCTAAGACATGTGATTAAGCTTCTATAATCCACAAAACAACTTAAATCTGTAAAGAAAATATGAAAATATGAAAAACACTAATTAGGCTCCCTAAACCTTAAGAGAATCTGAAGTTTGATATGAAAAATGTGTTTCTCTATATCTATCCTTGTTGTTTCTAGCTTCCAGACCTCCATATATATTTCAACTGTAAGTTGCAGTCAATAAGATTGAAGATCTATCTTGAAACTTGTCAACTGGTACCTAAATGGCCTTAAAAGGAGTAATACGATAGGTTATGAAAGTGTTGTAATGGTTCATGTCTTCAAGAGTAAAATATCAAGATGTGATGCACAATGGTGGGCTAACTGAGGTCATCGTTTTAGTCCAAAGTTCAGAATTTTTGCTGCATAATCTCGATTTTCTTCATGTTTTAGCAAAAATTATGCAGCAAAAATTTTGAAATTAATCTATCTGTTGGCTCGTTTATTTGACAATTAATATTTTGGACCGTTGTGCAAATCTTTTATCAGTTGAGTAATATGGCCGTTGTACTTTTTTCACTCGATTAGTCTTTTAAATTTGTTCATTCGATCGACTGATAGCAATCGCTCGGTATATCAGTCTTTATTCGGTCAGCCAATCTCCTCAAAACGTTCATTCGGTTGACCGATCTCCATGGTTCAGTCGACCGATCTTCCTTCGATTAGCCGATGCTTCCTTCGACGCTAGAGTTCGGTCAATCGATCTTCCCTTTATCTGAATAATAAAACATTATTGCTCAAATGCTCCAACCAACCTATCTTTATACACACTTAAATAAGAATATTAGTAGTAAAATTGTTTTGTTATCATCAAAATAAGATGGAACCTCCTTTAGTTCAGCGGATGGTGAAATCCTTCCTTGATCCTTGACTTCTTGCCTTTGGATGCTTCATTTCCTTTAATCTTGGATGAAACCCTTCAAGAATGACCTAGGAATTGATGTCTGACCTTTGACGGCTGAATATTTATGTTTTGTAGCCATTAAATCACCTAAAAACCTAAAATTAGGTTATGAATGAATAGAGAAGGCGTCTTGATCACGACCAGCATTATAGCCCTGGTGCTGCCTATAATTCATACTGGAGCAAAATCATGGGCAGCATTATGAGCATGATGTTGCCTGTGATGCATGAGCTTTCTACATCAATTGATTTTCTTGCAATATCTCCTCCATTCATCATCCAATTGCCAAGAAATATTGCATAGAACTTCCTCATATATTGTTCTTGCAATCTTATAAATTTAATAACAAATGGAGCTTCAAAAGTGTGCCTAATGCTTCTCCTAAATCATTATACCAAATCTAGTTGTTAATTAAGCTTGCCTTGTTCTTATTTTTTGCACTCTTTATGGCATGTCAAATAATATTACAATTTAGTATGGAACTTCATAACATAATGCTTTAAGTCTCCAAAATGATTTCACAGCTCTTCTAGTTCTAAAAATGCATTGAAATGATTACAAAAGTCCTATAAAATATAGTCAAACTAGAAATAACTAAGCAATAACTCATTTAAAGGTTTTAACTCACATGAATTTACCTTTAAAACCAATTCAAAAAATCACTAAATCATTTCTAAATTATGTATACTTTAAGAGCTATAACTAATGCAAATTAAAAATGCAACTAATGAAATAAAGGCAATAAAAACCAAAGCACAAAATCTTAAGAATTAGATAAGTATGATAGGAAACAAGCTAAAAGAAATTCTTAAGGCTTAAGAAAGACAATTCATCATCGAAAATATATAAGTCATGTTATAACTAAAACTTTAAAGTTTAGACATAAATAAACTCTTGTATCCTAAATTTCTCTTAATTGTAGGTAAATCTAATAAGCTTTGAAAATGCCTCTGGCCAACATAATAATATAGAACAAGTTCCCTAGATTCAATTGTTTAGTACCAATAAGTACCAAAAAATGGTTAATTAAAGTCATAATCACAAAAGTTCATGCAACTCAAAGAATAAAACTCTAGATTGATTACTTAACTTTCAATTAGAAATTCAGTCAGCTATTGCTCCTCTTGATATTATCAACTTACAATAAAGGATCACAAGTTAACACCTAGCATCTAAACCAAAAATTATAAATAGGTTGGTCAATCCTAAAATATAACTATTAATTCTTGACATTCAGTTGGAGTTTTAATTCAATCTTAGTATAGAACACAACGACCATTAGATTCTCATCTCACAATTGAAATTCTTATGTCCCTTTAATATCCTTTAATCTAATTGAAATTAGCCTAATATATTGAACTTAATGAAAATAAAAAATAATACTAATGAATTCATGGTTAATGAGCAAATAAAGATAAATAAATTTGAAATGTTCAATAATTGAATTCAAAGGGTAAACAAGAGTTTGTAAATTAATTCTAATGCAATAACATAATAAATTAATTAAAGGAAAGAAAACAAAAATCCAAAGCAAAAGTAATGTATGTTTTGCTTTGAAATGCAACTTCTATGAATCCTATCTCAAAATAAGATGATCAAAAGGAGTGAAAATCGAAATCAAAGACAAAGACCAAAGAAATCCAAGTGATTACCCCCCAATCCCCCTCAAAGTCTCTTTCCCCTGTTTAAATACTTCTTCATTATATTTAATTCGTTTCTTGGATAAAAAGACTCAATTACCCTTAAAATCCACATTGAAACATGTTATTAAAACATTAATGACCCTTAGTTTCAAACATCAACGATTTGGAAATTAGATATTAACAGTGATGGATAGTGAAAATAATGGCACCATTGATACCTGTCGTTAAAGACCAATTTTCTATCCAATGAATTCCATAATTTACGTTATGGTCATGAGGAAGGCTGTGATTTTTTCAATAGATTACATGGCCTGAATCACAACTATAACTCAACTTATGGCTTTTTCCTTTCTATTTAGCCTCAGAAAAGCCTTTTAATTGCATTTTAGCCCTTTTTTTATCCAAACTTAGCCTGTTTCACTTAAAAAGCGACTCCTTAGGTCTAAACCTACATTTTAACTCGTAACATACATAAATTAGGCAATTTACATAAAAAAAAAGAAGTGAAACTATGTTAAATTATATCTTAAAATTCTATAGGACATACCCCTATCAAATTTCCCCGCATCTAAACTATTGCTTGTCTTCAAGCATCCCAATTCATCATCCAATCTCAAATAGCAAATAATCATAGGAAAATTATCAATCTCATTAAACATAACCATTGAAACATCTTCATTACTCATTTAATTATAAAAGGTCATCAAGATGCTATATAATCAATTACTCATATCAATTTACAAGTGAGTTTAATTTACTTTATGTTTCTTTCAACTTCAACTAAATTCACAGAATTTAATCACATATACAAAAATGAATATACACAAAGTAATATGTTTTAACATGTTCACCTCATTCATTTATTTACGAGGTATAAATTTTAATTGTGAGCTTTTAAAACTTAGTTGAAAAGTCACCTAGTCTTTTTACACGAGAGTTAACACATTGTTATAAATGAACTCTAATTACTCAATTAAGTCACCTTTATCAACTGGGTACTAACATCACTTTTTAACTTTAACTTTGTTATTTTAAGTGTAAAGCTAGTGTAGTAACTTTATTTGCTCTCTTATTCACTTCAACACAAATTATTAAATTTTTTGATAAAAATGTTCAAAAGAAGTAATAATCATCTATGCATATGTTTTTTACACATAGAAAATCACAATATGAATCAAATATTCATCGTCCAAGTCATAAAGCAACTTAATTAGTTGTTTAGCACTCATAACTAATCGCATAAATATTTTAAATCACCAAAATAATCAAAATCACAATAAATAATTTCAATGATATGCTTTTAAAGAAAAACAATTTTCATAGATTATTAACTATTTAGAAAGTTATGATAAAATAAAAATCACTCTCAGATTTACAAAAATAACAAGTATAAGAAAATTGAATCTCAATTATCTGCTCCTCATTTAAATTGAATATTGTTCCTAATGTAAAAAAAAAAAAGTAAATACAATAAGCAGAATATGAACAAGAATACTCTCTTGAATTATATAAACCATATATGTTCTTGATGGAAAAGATTGCAACTCACTTTTGTACCTATAAATAAAACAAATTAAAGAAATTAAAAAACAATCAAGTGGAAGTCAACTAAATCCTATCTAGAGAAGAAAACATAGAAAAAATAAGAACACATTTGGTTCAGCATTTCATTCCCGTTTCTTGTTTTTGTTTTTGTGTGTTTTCCTCAACTTTTGTGTGTTTTATTGTGTTTTCATGTTTTTTTTAATTATGTATTTTATTACTATGTTATTTTTTATATTTCTATACTGTTTTTTTGTTTGTTTCTGTGTTAAAAAAACAAAAACCAAAAACCAAATTTAACAATAAAACCAAACATACATTAACTAGTTGGTTGTCTTCTAAAAAGTGCTTCTTATGGTCTTTAACTCAACCCCTTTCTTTGCACATCATTTGTCATAATTTGGAGTTTCAAGCTCCATCACCTCTAGGTTTTAAACTTGATATCCATAAAAATAAGGCTTAAGTTGATGCCTAATGACTTTAAACTCTTTCTCAGTCTTTTCCCTTTTAATCTCAATAGCACCATGAGTGTACACCTTGGTGACCACAAATGGTCCTACCCATTGTAAACAAAGCTAGTTTGGAAAAAAAAATTTAGCCTCAAATGATCGAGGAGAATTTTCTGATAAACACTGGATATTTTCTTTGGAATGTGTATATCATTGAATTCTTTAATATTCTCTTTGTAGATACTGGAATTTTCAAATGCAGTATGCTGTATTTTCTCTAATTCTTTTAACTACAACTTCTTATATGCACCAATAGCATCAAACTCCATGTTACATTACTTCATTGCCCAATTGGCCTTATATTTTAATTTTACAAATAGAAAGAACGATTTTCCAAATGCCAACTTCTATGAAGACATCCTAATAAGTGTTTTATAGGTTGTTTTATATGCCCAAAGAGCATCCTTAAGACATAAACTTTACTCCTTTCTGTTAAGGTTGGCTATCTTTTCCAAAATTTAGTTGATCTCCCTATTAGATACCTTAGTTTGTCGACTTACTTAGAGATGATAAGTTGTAAAGGTTTTATGTATAACTTGGTATTTACAGAGGAGAACTTTAATCATAACTTATTAAAAAAAATTTCCTTTTATCATTTACAATAGCGCATAGAATCCCATACCTAACAAAGATGTGTGATTTCCAAAATTATGTAATTATTTTAGAATTTTCTATTCAATTGGTTTTAGCTTCAACCCATTTCAAGACATAATTAACAACAACTAGAATATATTGAAAACAAAAAACGAGGAAAAGGGTCACATGAAGTCCATTCCCCAAATATAAAAAATTTCACAAATTAAGATTGGAGTTTGGAGTATTTCATTCTGGGATCCTAATATTCTTTTCCTTTGATAATTGTAGCAAGTCGTACAAAATTCATAAATATCTTTAAATAAATATGACCAGTAAAATCCACTCTTTAAGACCTTGCTAATAGTTTTTTAAAGCCAAAATATCCTCTACATGAATAAGAATGACAAAAGGTTAAGATAGAATAAAATTCGTCGTCAGGTATGCACCATTTAATCATTTGATCAACACAATGTTTATATAAGTATGGGTCATCCTAATTGTAGTATTTAGCTTGAATTTCCATCTAATTTTTTTAAAATATAGTGAAATTAGTAGGGATTTCTTAGGTGACTAAGAAGTTTACCAAATATGCATATCAAAGGGCATTTACATTGACCATTTATAGTTGCTCATAAAGAAAAATGTCATTGATTGGAGTGTTATCAGTAGCATGTTTGACCAATTAGTAAATGATTTGTTACTCCATTTTTATTCCTTTTTTATTATTAATCTCCACATTAAATTCTTATAGTAAGAGAATCCAACAAATTAGTTTGTTTTGGCCTCGGTTTTCTATAGAATGTACTTTAATGCTACATAATCAAAATAAACAATAATTTTTGTGCCCAATAACACAGGACTTGAATTTATCCAATATAAAAACTATAATAACAAATTCTTTTTTCGTAGTTATATAGTTGGTTTAATCTTCATTCAAATTCTCAAAGGCATAGTAGATGACACGAGGATTCTTTCCAATTAATTATCCCAAAAATACTCTTATAGCATGGTTAGAAGCATTACTCATAAAATCAAATAGAAGATCCTAGTTGAAAGGATGCAAGATGGTACATTAGCTAACTTCTCCTTCAGAAGATCAAACACATTCCTGCATATATCATCAAACATAAATTTGAAGTAGCCTACCTGATGGTTATGCAAACTTGAAAAAGTCTTAGATAAACTTGTCATAGAACTTTTCTTGACAAAAAAAAAGAGTGCATTTCCCTCATAATAATGGAGTAAGGCAAAGACTAAATAAGATCTGTCTTAGCTTTATTAACTTTAATTCCTCTCTAAAAAATCGTATGACCTAGAAATATTCCTTATTGAATTATAAAATGATAATTTTTTAATTAAGAACAATTTTGGTTTCTAAACATTATTTAAGTACTCAGATAAGGTGCTCAAAACACTTGTCAAAAGAATTTCCATAACAAGTAAAATCATCCATAAACACTTCTATAATTTTATTTAGATAATAAAAAAAATATTCACCATACATTTCTGGAAGGAATCAGGGGCATTGTACAAAATCAAATGGCATGTGACGGTAAGCAAATGTTATATACAAACACATGAACGTCATCTTCTTTTAGTGTTTTAAGGCAATAGCTCCCTGTATATAACCCGAATAGCCATTAAGAAAACAAAAGTAAACATGACCAACAAGAGAATTAAGCATTTGACCAATAAATGATAACGAAAAGTGGTCCTTTTGACTTATAAAATTTAGCTTTCAGTAATCAACATAAACTTTCCATCTATTTTGAGCTCCAATGGGCCTCTCTTCCCATTTTCATTCTCTACCACGATGATTCTCAACTTTTTAAGAACTAATTGTAAAGGACTAACTCATTTACTGTATGAAATGGGGTAAATGGCATCTATATCTAAAATCTTAAGTAGTTCCTTTTGCACTCCTTCCATTATTGGTGGATTGAGTCACTATTATACTTTCCTTACAAGTGTAGCACCCTTTTTTAAAAAGATCCTATGCATGCATAAACAGAGGCTAATCTTTTTTATGTCTATAACAATTTATCCTAATTTTGTCTTATATTTTCGAAAACAAGCCTATCTTTCTACTCTAAAATAAGATTATTCGTGATTATGATAAGTAAGGTATTGTTTTCTCTAAAAAATATGTACTTAAGATAATTAGGTATTGGTTTTAATTCTAATTCAAGGGCCTATATAACACAGGTAATAACCTGTTAGTAATAATAGGCAATTCTAATAATTGAGTTATATACCCATCGAACTTATGAGGACGTGTCTCTAAGGAGAAAAACAACTTCCTCTATCTTCTCTCCTAACTCAAACTTATTCTTAAAATGAGTGTATACTTCTTTCTCCATCGAAGTTGTCAAAGCTACTTTTAATGAATCATTGGAAGAAAGAAAATATAATTATTATCTTAATGAGTTAATAATATATATCTTTACAATTGACTCACAATTAGTAGGACTTCATATAGCATTAAAGATGTTGAATCATATCACCTTTCTATCAAACTCTATAATCAACACCCTTCAATGGACATTAATTTAGGTACAGATGTCTTTAGGAATAGTCTTTCTAGTAAAATAAGTGATGGATTAGGAGATTCCATATCCTGCATATCTAAAACATAAAAATTTGTAGGAAAAACAAGTTTGTTCTCCCGCACTAAGACAGCCTCAATCATCTCTTCAAGGTAAGTATTAGAGTGATCAACTAGTTAAATAATAACATGAGTTTATTTTAAAGGACCCAAATTAAGAGCTTTAAAAATAGAAAGTGATATTACATTGATAGAAGCTCCTAAGTTCAACGTAGATATTTCATACATCGAATTATCTATTTTACAGGGAATGGTGAATATACCAATATCCTTACATTTGGAGGGAATTTTCCTCTATAAGATAGCTAACATGTTCTCTCCCTCATCGCCCTTCAATTTCTGTTTTTTTATTTATAAATCCTTTAAAAAATTTATATAGCGCAACACTTGCTTGACAACCTTTAGTAAAGGTATGTTCACTTTTACCTTACGAAAAACTTCTAGTAACTGCTATTCTTACACATATTTCTTATTATTTTCTGACCAATTAGGAAAAGGAATAGAAATCGATTAGTAATAATAGATGATGCATCATTTATCTTATGAGGTTTTTCATCCTCCCTATTTTTTGGAAATGTTTCTTTTTCCTCTTCTTGCCCCCTTTGTTCTTCCTTTTTCTTCTTAGGGCTTTCTAATTGAAAATAGCACATGTGTTCTCCTTAGGATTTCTTTGTGTTTAACTATGAAGCTTGGTGAAACATTAAACTTGTAATTTTTACAAAGAATTTGCTAATTGGCTCACTTGAATTTCTAAGTTCTTTAAACGACTCCTTATTTTTTATTGGAATTTAAGAGTGTTCGCATCCAAAATTTTAACTATCTCCTTTAATAACATTCCATCAGTTTGTTATGATGGTTTTTTAGTCGAAGGTCTATATTGGATCTATGGTTGAATTTGGTAGAATTCTAATGGAAGGTGAAACCATTATTATTGCTTGGTGGTAGAAGATCTGAAATTTGAACCACTTCCTTGTTGAATGTTCTTATATATGAAATTATGATGATCCTTCCACATTAGATTATAAGTGGGAGTCTGTCGATCATATCTTCTTTACTATCCATGGGATCCTCTAATTTTATGGACTTATTTTTCATCTTGTAATGTAGGGCACATGTCAATAGGATGACTTAGAAAGGAACAAATTCCATACACTTTTGATTGTCCTTTACCAATTACCACTTGCTCTACTAAAGATACGAGATTAACCACTTGCTTCTTTAACTTTAAGATTTTTACTTTCTTAATCTATTATAGAGAAGATGATAGGCTATTTCTATTTCCACATTATTACGAATTAGATGATATAGTTGCTATTAAGTTCTTTGCATCATCTAGTGTCTCACCTATTAATACCATGCCACTTACTACATCGATCATATTTCTATTCATAGGCATTATTCCCTCTTAAAAATAATATATCATATTTATTAAAGCATTCCCAATGTTCATATAATCAATCTCATGCATCTTGTCCAATACCACAAATTTCTTTTCTAATACTTATTACTCGTGATATTGGAAAGTATTTCTTTAAAAACACTCACTGCATTTAATACTATGTAATAACAGATCATATTGGTAAATCATCTAGGCATTCTTTAGCTGAATTAGCCAAGGTAAAAGGAAAAACCTTTAACTTCAGTTAGTCAACCGTGACACCAGTAAGCTTCATCTCCAAACATACTATATGAAACTCATTCAAGAATTGTTATATTAGTGGTGTAGTCTAAACCTAAAGAGTTGTTATCACAAAAACTTATAAAAGTAGGCAACACACAAATTATTCTATATTTGATTTCAAATTTAGGGTCAATGTCAAGAAATGAGATTAAAAGTGGGAGCAGCAAACTTCTTCAAAGTGTGTTGTTGTTGAGTCATTACTTCTATAATTTCATCTGTAGATTGCTCAAAATTCTGTTCAACCTCCTCTTCTATTGATAATGAGCTTCCACTTCCAAATAGAGGAATGTGTCGAGTTAACTCGAGTTAGTAAAGTCGTGTATGATTTACCACTAAAGAAAGTGAAAATGGATTAAAAGGAGAAAAGAGAAATCCTTTATTTTCTGCAACAAATATTCGTACTCTTTAATACTTGATAGAGTTGTGAGATATATAAAGATAGAAAACAAGGTGATAAAGGTCAACAAATATAATTAGCAATAGGAAAAGAAATAATAAAACACTAATGTCAGTTCTCCAGTAATAATGTCAAAAATTTAGTGAGACTATCATAAAACGCCAAAATTAACCTAACTTTAATCTCCTAAGAAAGTAGCATGGTAAGTTAGAGTTGATCTCATAGAGAATTGTCTAGCTTTTAAATATTCTTAATGTTAAACAAAATCCCTGGTTTAATTAAATTTATGCAAATAAAAAATGAAACTAATGAAAAAAAGACAATAAAAACTAGAACACAAAATCTTAAGAATTAGATGACTATGATAGGAAATAGGTTAAAAGATATTCTCGAGACTTAGGGCAAAAAAAATATTATCAAAAACATATAAATTATATTCTAAATAAAATGTTAACCTTTAGATATAACCAAGCTCTAATATTCTAATTTTGTATAGTAAGTAATTCCAATAAATTCTAAAAATACCCTTAACCAACACAACAATCTAGAACGAGCTCTCTAGATTTAATTATTATATTGCATTAAGACAGAGAAAATTGTTAACTTAATTCACAATCACAAAAGCTCGAATTATGCAACTTAAAGAACAAAACTCTAAATTGATTGCTTAAGTTTCTATATCAAATTCAATCAACCAAATGTTACTTTTAACATTAACAACCGATAATTATAGATCATAAGTTAATGCCTAACATCTAAAGTAGAAATTGTAAATAGGTGATCAATCTTATAATATAACTCCTATTTCTTAACATTTAGTTGGAGTTTTAATTTAATATTAACATATAACACAACAACTATTAGATTCTCATCTCATAATTGCAATTTCCTTGTCCCTTTAATATCTTGTAACCCAAAAGAAATTACCCTAACATATTGAACTTAATGAAAATAGTAAAAAAAATACTAGGGAATTTATGATTTATGAACAACATAAAGATAACTAAATTTGAAAGATTCAATAACGAAATTAATTGAATTCAAAGGGTTGAATAAGAGTTTATAAATTAATTTTAATGCAATAACATAACCAACAGATGAAAGGAAGAAGAAAGAAAATAGCAATGCAAAGTAAAAATAATGTATGTTTCCCTTTTGGAGCATAACTTCTATGAATCTTATCTCAAAATACAATGATCAAAGGGAGTGAAAATTGAAACCTAAGATAAAAATCAAAGAAAATTCAAACGACTACCCCCAAAATCCCATCTAAGTCTCTATCTCCTACTTAAATACTTCTCCATTCGGTTTAATTTGTTTCTTGGATAAAAGACTCAATCTCCTTAAAATTCATGTTAAAACATGTTATGAAAGACATTACCCATGTTGTTGATATATAGAAATAGACAATAATGATGGTGAATAATGAAAATAATAACACCATTAATTCTAGCCATTAAAGGTTGATTTTCTGTCTAATGAATTCCATGATTTGCATCATGATTATGAGGCTGTGATTTTTTCCCATTAGGTTGCATGGCTAGAATCACATTTATGACCTACGCTGTGGCTTTTTCCTCTATATTTGGCTCTAAAAAAGCATTCTAATTGCTTCATTAACCATTTTTTTGTCCAAGCTTAGGCTATTTCATCTAAAATTTGACTCTTAGGTTCAAACTTACATTTTAACTTATAGCATACATAAATTAGGTAATTTAGCGTCAACATAGGAATTAAATTATGTTAAATCATCTTAAAATCCCACAGAATGCACCCTTATCAATTTTTCCTGCCTTTATCCATTTGTTTGCCTTTAAACTCTCCTTTCATCAAAGCTTTTTTCTCTATTTCTTTGTTCTCCTCCTCTCTTTGCATACTTCTTCATCATGCTTTTCCTTCTCTTCTTCCTTAAGAAGTTTCATCTAAAGGAGACACTATGTTAAATATAAGAAGATTTAACTAAAAAAAGTGATAGCTTTTTTCATCATGCTTATACAAATTAGATGCCTAGAACCACAATAAACAAAGCCTTTTTTTCAAAGGTAATAATTTCTTTGCATGCCATATGAAATCATTGTTTTAGCAGTTTGAAAGCAGGGCATACAAAGGCACTATAAGTTTTAAAGTTATTTGTGTAATGTACTAACATGAGAGCAAATTTCCTTATATGGCATAATAGGTCATTAATGTAGAATCTTTTAGCTATTGGTATGAGATAGCACCATGGAAATTGAGAATATCAATTTGGGGATTTAGGGTATACGGCTATTATATGTCACAAAGTTGAAATAATGGAGGTCAATAACGACTAAAGAGGTGACAACAAATCTAGTAATAACAATAGGGTTGAATATGGTTGTGGGCTAGCTTTTATATGAATGAATAAATAGGAGAAAGTGAAGATAGGTAGAGGGAGAGCACGAAGGAGGAGGCATAAGAAGTTGGTAGTTGAGAGCTCAAAATAACGTATTTAAAATGGCATTGTTTTGATAATGGTTGTTGTTATTGGTTATTAGGTGACTTAATATTTGGACAACTTTTACTTTGAATTTAACTAACGCGTAGGCAATTGTGCCTATCAAATAAGTACTATAATATAGAGTTTTTAAGACTCCAAGTGTCAGTTTCATAAGAATATTTTATAATTATTAGGTCAATTAGATTAAATTATCTAAGAAATTCCAATTAATTGATTAAAAGGCAAAAAATTGCTAAACTAAATTAACTTGCTTCAAACAATGCAAATTGACTTCTAAATTACTTTAAAATTTTATTAAAAATTACCAAATTGTGGAAATATGATAAGGATTAGGTTCTCAATGAATTAATTGAGAAATTAACATTTGTAGGGGCTGATCTAGAGTATCTTCATAAAATTAATACAAAATTATGGTTAACTTTTAAAAAATTAATCTCATAACTTAAACTCTCACAAATAATCTAGGTTTGATCATGCAATGATTAATTTGTGTTTTTGTTGATTTTTCTAACAATTTAAATTGATATCTCAAGTTTTAGATCATCTATTACTTTAATCTTAATTGGTCAGTTTCAAATAGGCTTTTTAGACCTTTAATAAATAAAAATCAATCCTTTAAAAATCAATAAAAGCTCAATTACTAATCCTTAGTTGAAAAATTAAATTAG